>SZWC01011668.1:12148-37703 GCA_023375785.1 Penium margaritaceum | reverse complement strand
CCCCCCCCCCCCCCCTTCTCTTGAGGGCCGATAGCCAGGGGAGGAGAGAGGACCTCGCCCTCTTCCCCACCCTCCTTCACAAGGGCCAACTGCCCAAGGGGTAGACGAGGAGACTGTCCTCCCTCTCCTTCCCTGCCCTCCCCATTGAGGGCCAAAGGCCCATGGGGGAGGATAGGGAGAGTCTCTCCCTCCCCTCCCCTCTCTTGCGGGCTGACGGCCCAAGGGGGGGAAGGGGACGATCCCCCCCCTCTCTCCTCATGCGCCGACAGTGCCAACGGGGAGGAGAGAGGGAGGGGACTCCCTCCCTTCCCGCCCTTAGCACCGACGGCTCCGACGGGAAGGAGAGGAAGGGACTCTCCCTCTTCCCTCTCCCTTTGTACTGATTGTGCTAGCGGGGAGGAGTGATTGAGTGGAGCCCCTCTCTCCCCCCCCCACTCCTTGTGCACTCACTGTGCTAGCGGGGAGGAGAGAGGGATACACCCTCTCACTCCTTCCCTTCTTGAGCACCGAATGGGGAGGAGAGAGGGAGGGGATCCCCACTCTCCCACCCCTCCCCCCTCCTCACGTGGGAGGATAGCCCAAGGGTGAGGGGAGAGGACGTTTGTCCTCTCCTCCCCCATCTCACGTGGGCTGACGGCGCGAAGGGAAGAAAGGGGGAGATCCCCCATTCCTCCCCTCACTTGGGCGGAAGCCCCAAAGGGAAGAAAGGGGGCAATTCCCCTCTTCCCCCCCTCACTTGGGCCGACGGCCCGAGGGGGAGAAGAAGGACGAGCTCCCCTCTTCTTCCCCCCCTTTCGTATGTGCCGACGGCCTAAGGATGGAGAGGAGGAAGCTTCTTGCCTCTCTTCCCCTCACGTCCAGAACGTGGCCGCGGAACACAATGGTTACGGTGTTAGATGAAGACTTAGGCCTAGTCCAACATGCACAAGTGGCATAGTTGGTCTCGTATAGCCTTGTCACTTAGGGGTCACAGTGTTGAACCGTATCATATGTTTTTTTTTTCCCTCAGGCCTGATGGCTAACTCATGGAAACAGAAATAACATCCTTGTTTGAACCCGGTTTTGACCGTCGTCAAAACTAGCACAAAGCTCAGTCTGATCTTTTCAATTGAGAATTTCTCAATTATTTCCCTAAACTCTTTTCTTGTTCATGGGAAAAGGGGAAAACCGACAGTTTTCCTAATACATCACTAGGTGACACTTGGAAAATTCCAAGTATCACACAAAAGTAGAAAAAAGGGTGGGCACTTGACGTGCCCAATGTTCATCCTATTTTTTTCAAGAATCCTCAAGTTGAGGAAGTCTATGTTAACCGCTTTTCAAAACCTTTCAAACGGTGACATATCTTGTGGTCAAACCCAAGTGGTGGTCAAGTTGACCACGGGTTTCGACGCAAAAAAAATCTTAAAGCTCTGGTTGAGCTCCTTTTAAAGTAGGAGTTCTGAATTTCTTTTTATTGTCCGTTCCTGTAGAGGATTCGATGGAATCCTTGGCCGACTAGGCCAAAACCGTGGTGCTTGAGGGTCTGCGACCCTTGAGCCATCCCGTCTCATTGCCCACAGTTCCAGGTGAACCCGCTCGAGCCACATGGCTCCTTTGACCGGTCGGCATGGCAGTGCCACGCTACACTCCCCCCCACTAGGAATGAGAGCCGCCTCGGCATCTCCGGTAAACCCAATGTGGGATTTGAGCCCTGGAGCTCTGATACCCATGTAGCGGATTCGACGGAATCCTTGGCCGACTAGGTCAAAACCGCAGTGCTTGAGGGTCTCCGACCCTCAAGCCATCCCGTCTCATAGCCCATAGTCCCAGATGATCCCGCTCGGACCACGTGGCTCCTTCGACCGGTCGGCGTGGCACTGCCAGGCTAGAGTCCCAAACAAAAAAAAGGAAAATCGACAGTTTTCCGTGTCACGAACGGCATGCACTTGAAGACGCTTGAATGCAAGAATTTTAGCACGAAAAGTGCCTAAAATCTTGTGGACTAACCCCAAAGTTTTGGTTACTTTGTGATTAAACCCGTAAGGCCTGACCTTTTATAGCCAAGACATGGCTCAACACGGGTTGTACATTCTCTAAACAGATTGTGTTTACACAAAAGAGTCATTACAGCGTACACCGGGTTGGAACACCACAACTGTGACACACATCGAGACGGTTTCTTGATTCAAAATAGCATTATAAAGGCACCTTACGTGCTACAACAATGTGAAATGTGAATACTACACAAAACGCGTGTCGATTACACAATTACACAGGCGTCATTTACATCATTGTAGTAAGTGCCAATTGCATTACAAGCAAAAGCAGGTCTGCTGGTGGCAAAACATTTCTCGGTGTCGAACACACCACTGAAAATGTGCCAGCTGCACTTTAATCACAAATGCCAAAAAGCATCCGTGATGCTAATGCCGAACACACTGCTCATGGATTGCATAGGTGTGACCAAAGCAAAGGCCGGTTGCGAATCCACATGAGTACCGATTGCACCAAGGATACAAGGCAAGTCATTTGTGCTTGGATTTAAAGAAAAGGAGAGTGTGAGTGCCGATCGTACTCAACACACATGAGATGGTGAAAATCCCTATCCAAGGGTCGAGCACCCAAAATTGACAAGTGTCGGTTGCACTTGGAGCATACCAACATGGGAGATGCGACTGTAGCATTCACAAAAGTGTCAAGCACACCCTTACCATGAGCGTTGAATGTATGGCCAATGAGTGCGGCAGTGAAATTGGCTGCGCAAATGCTGAATGCACCATTGTCATAAACACAAGATTGAGGAAAGCTGCAGGTTGTACTTTTGTAATTGGTGCCAAATACACCATTGATGCGAGTGCCAAACGCACAATGACCATGAGTTTGGATTGGACTAGCTATACTAGTATTGATGGTTAAGTACATGTTACAAGATGCCGATTGCAATGATAACATGGGTGCCGACCGCACCCCGTTGTATCGACTAGCAAGAACTAGCCAACTCGTTGCCTCATCAGACTAGCTTGCAATAGACCACCAAAAAAAAGCATACAATCTATGCGCAGAGTGGATACATGGACAAGTGCATCGAGCACATTGTTTGAAGCACCAAAATTATGGCATCTGATGTTTGCAAGGCATCTCGACGACGTCGAGGAAGGTTATGCTGTAAAATTATTTAAATAGAGAATCGACAGGCATGTCCAAAAATAATCATAGACGGCTGTGGTAATAACATGTATGCCCAAACGGCGTAACAAAAACACTGCGGTCTCGGTCGTCACTGATAGTGACAATAATTTAAAGTTAAAGCCTTTGCCCTGGGAAGATGGCAGTATGGGAGGATTCTTCTGAAAGAAGTACAAAACTTCAACGGACAAATCACAGGTGTGACGAGCATGATTTCCTCAAATTTTGACCATGCTAAAGGTGGAAAAACTCCTCTGTATCGATAGATGGAATGTGCTACAAAATCCCAATCAGTTGAGCACCAGTTCTAAAACATGCACGACTTGCATGACCACATGAGGTGTCGGAGGCAACCCACTTCTCAATGGAGCACGGTATGCGATTCATGCCGCTATACTTCAGCCACGTGAAATTGGGTATACGGCATGCATGAAAAACGTGCACAACATGCACAAGAACCTAATCTGTTGGTGCGTTGATCACGACATCAAGTTATGGATAAGTTGTACAGACGAATGATCATAACGGTTTTGCGACATTTGAACAAGATGACGATGAGCTGATGTTTTGGATGAAAATGGTGACACCATTTCACCAAATAAGTGGGTTGGTAGGCGCAGGATGTGTTCTACGACAGTCGCACGTCCCATTGCGCTACAATGTTCAAAGGAAAATATGATCGTTTCATGACTAAGTCCGTGTCATGAGTATGTCATGAGATGTGAAACAGACCTGGTTTGGTAGCACGTTGACTTCATTCCTCGAGGATTGCCATCGTGCTGCCTGTACACAGTGTGTACTGGATACATTAGTACCTTTAAGAGGTTCTGTTCATCATTTTTCATGGCCGATGCAAACATCGGTCCGTGATTGAACATGTCAAGGATGCTACGCTTGAAAAAGTTCTCAATGGTGAAACTATTGGCACCCTCTCACTCGATAAGTGATGGATACAAATTGGAGTACCCGACCGGTACCGACAATAAAGAGGTACATGAGTGTACCGAAGACTCTGTTCAAAAGACAAGGATACTTATGAGTGGGGATTGTTAATGGGCCAGAGAGGGACAGGGACACTTCGATGGGTCCTCAACAATTTCAGATGCCGCAGTGCGGATGTCAAAGACTTTAAAAGTCTGGCGTATGACGAGATTGACTGAATGTCAAATGTAAAACTTGAAGGTGACACCTTCAGTCTATCAGCAGTCAACGAATGAACATGTCATGGACATTGATATACAAATGTGTGGGAACCAATGTCGGTGACATGAGTTCACCCACAGTTCTGTGAAAATTCCATTTCAAAGAAAACGAGCGACACTCCTTTCTACTATTGGAGTGCCAGAGAACTATGAAAATCTCATTTGTTCTAAAAACCAACTACCAAATAGTTAGGATCACAAAAAGATCTAGATTTTATGTTTAAAGCTTATGACCATGGAAAAGACGTATAAGCCAATAGCTCTATGCTAACAGTGTGTTATCATCAACACCTTGGTGGTCCGACCGACCACATCACGAGTCATAATCAACATTGAAACAAGAAAACTACCAGTGTTTCATAGTAAAATATTGATGTGAAAGGACTCTTCACGATGGGCCTTGAGAGATGACATCTCTTATCACATTCTTATGATGTTTTAAGAAATGCCTAAAAGTTGATGGCATCATGACACAGTACACTAGTCGTGTCTGTCACGCTCTTCAAACTGTTAGCTACTAAGCTAACCACCTCTGGCAGAGAAGCCACGAAACCGAAAAAATCTCAAAAAGGTTCTAACACCTTCTTCCTTGGTTGACATGTGTCATGCACTCCAAACTTAATCAGGCATACACTTTACCTTCAAGAGTACTAACGCCTTAGCATTACATCTCAAGAAGAGCTCAAGTCGTCAATACGCAAGAGAGCATCAAGTAAGGGTCAATTGATCAGCATACTAGAAAGTCCTTTTGTAGCTGTCTGTCTTGTCCTAGAACTCAAAAGCACATTCCTGGGAAGTGGCCTGAACCAGCCACATCACCAATAGATTTGCACTGTGGGCTTGACACATAAGCATCCTAGTATCAAGGGGACATACCAACCATGTAGCGTCCAAGAAGCTACGGACCAGTTTCTTGGAAGTGTCCACAGTAAACAATATGTGCATGGGGCCAGGATTGAACTCATGACCTCTCACTTGGCCAAATCAACAAAATGGCCAAGGTAACCACTCACCCACATGGTGTACTCACAAGTCATATCTCACAAGAGACAGAGCATAGTTGAGTCACTCTACAATGGATCCAGGGGTCATACCTCCATAAGGGACAGAGCATTCCTGATCCGTCCTACAACACTGAACAAGGGGCAAAAATATTCAACAAATATCTCCCTTGCACCTTGCGTCAGTGACCATCATCATTCATCATCACTTGCATTGACCATGCCGATACCTTGCCTGCCCGCCTGGTGGGGATCCTTGTTCAGTGGCTTTGTAAGCATGCCAGCCCGGTTCAGCTGCGTACCGACATACTTGAGCTCCACTGACTGTTTGTAGACCAAGTCTCGATTATAGTGGTAGCGCATCTTGATGTGCTTTGTGCGCTGGACAAGACGGGGTTCTTGGACATGTCAATCGCACTCCTGTTGTCAATCTTGATGACCGTCGCCGTTGCCTGTGGTACCTTCATCTCAGATAGAAAGCTTTGTAGCCACAACATCTCTTTACACACCTCAGCCAAGGCACTGTACTTAGCTTCAGCTGTCAACCGAGAGACACATTTGTGCTTGCGACTTGCCCAACTGACTGCACCTTCATTCCATATACACATTAAGCCGGAGGTAGATTTTCTGTCATCGATATTCCCTCCCCAATCAGCATCGGCGTAGCACATGAGACAGAGCGATGCCTCCACGCCCCATTATTTCTCCCTAGAAATTATCGGTTGCCTTCTACATAATCTGATATCAAGTGCATTCCACATGTTGCGGTGTGGCACATGTGCATCACTACCTCCACAAGAGCACATAGCGCCTTTTCTTTGGTAGTGGGAAAATGTAATTTTGTTCCTCGGATGTGGTGGAGCGTCTACTTGTAATTGCATACGGGTTTCCCCTGGTCTGCTTCGGAGCACATTGATGACCATCTTCATACATTGCCATTTTTCTCTGAGTTGAGACTTGTGTGGATGACCCATGCACAGACATTGGAGGACTTGTTTTTGCAATAGACCACAGTACTCTTTGGCTCACTATGCTTCCATTGGAGTGCTACTACATCGCAAAAGACAAACGACAATTTACAGGATGAAAATTGAGCAATTATGGTGAACAGAACAAACACATACTTTGGTTTTGTAGCACATATAAACCAGTGAGCGGAGCAACCATCTCTGACAAACATCTTTGTCACGTACCGCTTTGCTCCGTGTACCACGTTTTAAAACGTATGGACCATGCAATTAGACTTGAGTTGCTAGAAACTCGAGTTTGAGTGAGTACAAAGGGAAATAGGACAATAATGATAAGTCATATTTGTACTGCAGTGATGTGAGCAACTCTACACAACACTCATGACCACACTTCTTGACATCGCTTCTAGGTCTTTTACAATGTTTACATCTGTGTCCTCCTCTGTTAGCTAGGGAAATCCTTCTTTGTGAGGATTATTGCACGAGCTCCTACTTTCCAGTAAGCATGCTAAAGGAAGTAATCAACTACAACGAACAATCCATAGTCAGAAAAAGCGTGTGAACCATCATCCTTGATGGTTGTGGTGAAACAACATCGACACTGCTCACAAAAAGAAGGGCATATAGAGGAATCTGCATTCAGTTAATTTGCAAACAACACATTTGAATACATTAACCATTGGTGGATTTTCCAACTTGATGTTTTAACGCTATCCACTAGTCTCAAACATTTTATGTCCTAGATGTACAGAAGTCCCTAAAATTTGCGACTGGGCATTTTTTTTCCTGCATTCATGGCCCACCATGCATCAACCATGGGACCTTTATGCTGTTTGGCTGAGTGCATTTTTGCCTCCTGTCTATTGTTGCCATGAAAGGCGAGGCTAAGCCCGCTGTAGTTGTTGAGGTAGCGTAGCACGCGCTTGAATGCCTCCCAACGTGGCACACCTGGGTTGGCATAGAAGTTGCTCACTGCTCCCACTACTTTGTTGATGTCAAGGCACGTGTCTATGGATACATGCATGAGGCTCCCAGCTGTTTCTTGGTATGGTACCGCCTGCATGCGATTGCTCTGCTGCTTGCCGCGAAGAGCCTGCATGAGGCTCAGATCCCCTCCCACTTCCGGCTGTTTTGCCACCTTCCGTGTACCTCCCATGTTAGAGCGCATGATGATGTCGCTCTTGTACGTGCTCTACAACTGCTCCAAGGTCTGCTGCTACCGATCACACTTCACCTAGAGACCCAGGTAGTAGCTCAGCTCTCCCATGTCCTTAATGTCAAACATGGTTGCAAGGGACTGCTTAGAATCGTTCAGGAGAGAATTTGAGTCAGAGGCAATATGTAGGTCATCAACAAAGAACAGGACGATGACCTGGTTACATCCTATGTATGTCCATAGACCGCATGATGTGCCTCGCTGCACACAAAACCAAGGCTAGCCAGCATCTCATCAATCTTGTGGTACCATGTACATGGAGCTTGCTTCAGGCCGTGGAGTGCCTTCACAAGCTTGCACACATGTTCCTCCTACCCTTCCACACATACCCCTCCGGCTGCTCCATGTATACATCCTCCTCAAGGTCACTATTAAAAAAAATCTACACGTTACATGGCGCACCTCCCAGTCCATGGCAGTGGCAAAAGCAAGGATTGCATGGATGGAGGGAAACTTTACAATGGATGCAAATGTCTCATTGCAATCCACACCCTCAGTCTATGCATAGCCCTTCATAACCAGCCGTGCTTTGTACCTGAGCGCCTTACCATCAGTGCCGCACTTACGCCGCAAGATCCACCTACAGGCGATCACCTGGCTGCCACGTGGAGCTTCCTCGAGATTCCAGGTCTGTATTGCTTCATGAGTGCCTTGTACTCCTCTTCTGCTGCGGCACACCAATCTGCTGCATCGTCACTACACATGACTTTGCTGAATGTCGCTGGGTCGTCGACGATGGTGAGGAAGAGGATATGTCAGAAGACTCCTATGGACTGAAAAATTGCACAGGTTTAACTGCTCCTCTAGCTTTCTCTGTTTTCTTGCAAGGCGCTTGGATCACCACAGTGGCTCCACGGGACCATCCACACCATGGTTGAGGTGTGCTGACTTCCGTGGCAGCTGCTGCTGATTGCTCGGCTGCTACTCCTTGTCTGCTTTGGTTTTTGGCTGCTTTTCCTCCTTAGCTTCCCCTGTTTCCCTGTCACCACTACCTTTCGTTTTCTCCTCTTCAGCTGCATGCGCACGGCTCCCACTGGCTGAAGAGCCGGTGCAACCGTAACTGCTTCCATTGGGATCCATGTCTAGCCCTTTACGATCTTCCGTATGAGGAGGTTGTACAGCAGTATCCTATGGTGTCGTAGTTGAGGAAGGTAGCCTTTACACCCTTGGAAACTTGCCTTTTGCAGTTAGCAGCGGACACATGAGTGAATGCACCGCACCCGAACACCTTTCGGTACGTGAAATCCAGTTTGCGTCCCATCCATGCCTCCTCCGGCGTCATCTGCGGCACATCACGTTTCCGGCTCCGGTTTTTCAAGTGCACGACGGTGTTGAATGAATCCATCCAAAATGTTGGTAGGAGCTTGGTGTCTTTGAGCATGTTGCAGGCACGCTCCATGACCATGTGGTTGGCAAGCTCAGCCAAGCCGTTCAGCTGCGGTGTTACGAGTGGTGTCACCTTGTGTTGATCCAGTTGTAGTTGAGGAAGTCGCCAAAGTCATTGGAGAGGTACTCGTCTCCGCCATCGGTGTGAAGCACCTTCAGAGATCTGCCACTCTCATTCCCTTCAGCAGCCATCCATGCCTTGAAGGCATCAAAACAATCATCTTTCCTGGCCAGAAAGAACACCCACGTCTTCTGTGACTTGTCATCAATGAACGTGACGAAGTAAAGCTTTCCAGACAAGGACTGTGATGGCCTGGGACCACAAATGTCAGAGTGCACAAGAGAGAGAAGCTCAACTATCGCCTTCTCCTTCCTAGAGCGGGCTTTATTCCCTTTGATGTAGCTCTCGCAGGATGACACACCGGGCTGCTTCAACCCCTTAAAATGTAGGCCGTGTACCAATTGCTGCATTGAGATGATTGCACCAAAGCCGCGGTATCCAAGCCGGCAATGCCCAGGACNTGTCACCTTGTGTTGATCCAGTTGTAGTTGAGGAAGTCGCCAAAGTCATTGGAGAGGTACTCGTCTCCGCCATCGGTGTGAAGCACCTTCAGAGATCTGCCACTCTCATTCCCTTCAGCAGCCATCCATGCCTTGAAGGCATCAAAACAATCATCTTTCCTGGCCAGAAAGAACACCCACGTCTTCTGTGACTTGTCATCAATGAACGTGACGAAGTAAAGCTTTCCAGACAAGGACTGTGATGGCCTGGGACCACAAATGTCAGAGTGCACAAGAGAGAGAAGCTCAACTATCGCCTTCTCCTTCCTAGTGAATGGAGAGCGGGCTTTATTCCCTTTGATGTAGCTCTCGCAGGATGACACACCAGGCTGCTTCAACCCCTTAAAATGTAGGCCGTGTACCAATTGCTGCATTGAGATGATTGCACCAAAGCCGCGGTATCCAAGCCGGCAATGCCCAGGACCAATGTTGTTGTCTCCCACTCTCGTAGCTGCCGCTAAGGTAGCTCCCTTCTCTGATACCACAAAAAGATGGTGGAGGCGATCGTCGTTTTTTGCCTTTGCAAGCACCTGGCTGGCACAAACTAAGATGGTGCAATGACCATTTTCAACATGGAACTGCAGGCCTTGGGAGATGAGCTGTCAGCTCCAGAACATGGAGCACTCCCTTCACATGATGTTCCAGGTGCTTCCCCTAGAAAGAAGCACAGAATAAAATCTCACCACATGGAGCACTCTTCCACTGCCATCTGCACATGATTGTCATCCATGTACACTCGGAAAGATTCATTACCAGTGTGGACGACAAACCACTCCCAACGATAGGTCATGTACTGAGTGGCTCTCGAGTCGATGATCCAGAACCAGGCGGTGTTGGCGGAGACGTGCATGATCCGGATGATGCTCATTAATCTACACTCGCATTCAGCAACTCTGGCAAAGACTTTGGACCTTTTCCCACACCCGACCCAGTCACAATTTCTGCCTTCTCCATTAGGCATTTTCCCGCCTAATGGTCGGGCTTCTTGCATTAGTGGTACTTGTCCTTCTTCTTCCCTCCACCTCCGCTATTGTTGGTTGATGCAACACCACCCCTTGACTCATGTTGGTGACAAGGGCTACGAATAGTCCGCTTCCTCCTTCTCCCTCCTTGCGGTGTTACTCCTCAAACAACAGGGACTCCTTCACGTCATTGAGTGAGAGCCTGTTGCCATGCTGGTCCAGGGAAACAATGAGAGGAGTGTAGCTGCTATGAAGGCCAGAGAGGATGGTCAGCATGAGAACATGTTCCTTGACAGGGTCCTCAATCGCAACAAGCTGGTCAACCAAAGCTTTCACCATGTTGAGATAATCAATCATAGATTCCATCGCATCCATCTTCACGGTGTGAAAGCAACAATGAAACTACATGTTCATGAGGATTGACTTGGAATCATAAGTGCACTCAAGCTTGTTCCAAACCTCTTTTGGTGTGAGGATGCCACGGACAAGGAGTTTCTCCTGTTTGGCGAGGTGGAGGTAGATGGTGGCGATGGCTTGGTCCCGCTTCTTGTGGTAGGTGCAGGCCTCGGCAGTGGAGAGGGAGGATTCAGCAGAGTCATCCTCACTCACATGGCTCCAGAGTCCCTTCTCCACCAGCACCATCTTCATGTTGTTTTTCGAGTTGAAGAAGTTCTTGCCTTTGAACTTGGCAATGTTGACACCGGCCACCACAGAAGCGATTGTTGCCATGTTGACTGCAACGTTGGCCCACGAACGGCCTCTCTCATGCACCAGTATGCAAGGGATACCTTAAGGGTGAGACAAGGCCTTGTTATAGCTCTGGTAACACTAGTAGAAACTTAGGTAGCCCTCATAGAGGTGATCAGGCTCACCAAGTGCTGCTAGGCAGGACCGTAAGAGACAAGTTGCAGATTGCAAAGACAAAAATACGGAAGTATGTCAAATGTTGTGTAGAGAGCAAAATTGGCTGTTTTGACTTGTGCATGAGAAACTACATTAGCACAGGTTTCTAACAAGCCTAATTATGTCTCATTTGGTGCATGGAGCTGGAACAACCACTCTGTCAAAGTTCACTTCCTAGCACACTCTTAGCCAAGCGGGATGAGCAGAAGTCACTCTCACACAAGATAATTACCATCCCTGCCATGTTCATAACCATTAATCTTAGTGGGGACCTTCCTTGAAGATCCTTGGAGGTCCTCCCTCCGCCTTTCTACCTTGAAGGCCACTCCAAGCCTCCCTAGCCAATAATTCTAGCCTTCATTGGTGCTGGTAGTGTAGGATCCGTCACTTGAACCAGACCCACTGCCCCCAAACCTTGAAAATCCATATCTATCCAAATCCAAATCAAGTTCCATAAAGTGCTAAAAAAAACAGGAATACATCTTCTTTGCATCTGTTGTTCCTGATGATTTTCATCAAGCAACCCACTCCGGTCACTTTTTGGCACCCTACATCCATCAACAAAATGAAGTAGTTGTTTCTTATGTACTACACCGAGGTTAGTTGTTTCTAGTGTCTCTTCTCCCTTTAGTGCAAAACGCTGATAAAAACAATCATCTTTCTTCTCACATGACCATGCAGTTGATGAAGGTGGATCAGAACACCATTGATTTCACCTTCCAAGGCAATGAAAAGTAGAAGCTTCATCGCACTTCAGCGGCTCAGGGAGCATGCCGTAGGAGCTGGATACACGTGCAACCAATCATCACGCTTTATGTAACACACCACGGGGATACAGAAAAACAGGTACTGCTCATAGTGTTATAAGACGATGATAAAAATTATTTGTCAATGACATGTGCCATCAGAAATTAGGAGGACGAGGAGAACTGGGGCTTGTTCATGAACCAACTAGCTCATGCATGCTATAATGTTTGTGAAATGAGCATCACAATCAGGGTTTTGGTGGCTGGCATACACCTACAAGTGGCAGGAATGGGAGAGATGAGTTAACGATAGTGAGGAGTGTAGCGAAAATGTACACATTCACGCGGGGGGAGGGGGGGGGTATCCCGCTTGCCGCCAAATCCTGTTGCTATGGTCCGAGGGGTTTGGGTGGTCACACGTGTACTGCTACTAAATCTCATAACACAAGGATAGTGGAGGCACACAAACTCTTCCCATTTTTGTGCTTTGCTAGCCTCTGTAATAGGTGAATGGCTTATGATGAAGATGACAACAACTAGCCTTCCATATCTGGCAAGCCTCTTAAGCAAAAGAAGCAGAGGACAAGGAAATGCAAAGTATTGCACACTGGCAACCCATAAGGTACTACAACCAGTTCAGGAGGGGAGCACTTCACAGAGGATAATGAGATGAAGAAGTGATCTTACGATCACTTCTATGATTTCAACATCTCGTGTGTCCATGCTTGCACTGTTCTCATTGAGAATGGCAAAACCCCAACAGCTACGTGGACATGACCTACAGCAAGGTAGTGTAGAAGCAGGCGTATGATAACCCAATGCACTATGTCAACTTGAAGATATTGGTGTCCCTCAAGAAAGGATGGGATCCGCTCCTTCCACATCGTGGATGCCGTCAGCCTCAAGTGGCGTGAGATTATGAGATGGAAAAAAAAACATACAATATAGGAAGGCCAAAGTGTTGTTGCATAAACTCTTGAGTAGAATCAACCATGTACCCTACTGCTCCTTGATTTCGATATTGATGATCTTTTTTGGTCGTTGAAAAGTGTCAATAAATTTTGTTTAGTTGAATTCAACGGTCAACCAAAATATTTCTTAGAGAAATTTGTTGATCTCAAGGGATCATGCATAAAATTTGGTTCACTGGGTTCTACCTCACTTCGTGTTTTAGCTGGTGTCTTTTTCTTTTCCACTTTGTACCTCCATTCGTTCAGAAAATGCGTTCTGCTCTCTCAGTCCATTGCTGTCCCGCTGATCTGCTTTCCCGTTGCGCTGCTGGCCCGCTTTCCTGCTATCACGCCATAGCGTCCTCCCATTGCCCCAAAGATATGCTGCCCTGTCAGCTCGCAACAGCTTATGGAAAACATGTCATTGTTTCACTGCCAAGCTGTAAATTTGGCGACTCTATGGAGCATGAGCGCGACAAATTTGCCAAAATTAAGGATCACCAAGGAGCTGCACTTGACCCATGGTCAAATTCAAGAGTACATCCCTCACTCTAAGAACGGAATCAAGGCACAATGAAATAAATTAGAATTCGAAGGTAACTGAACAAAATTAAGGAACACGAAATCTTCAGAAATCCAGTGGTCAAAATGAACGAGCAGTAGGGTATCTCATTGATGCACGCGTAGCACTGTGCAGCCCGAGTACACCAAGTGACCTAGGCACAAAGACTGTGGTTAGCTCAAGATGTAATGCGGGCGTAAGTGATGGTGCTAGCACAAGTATTGCCCTACTGC
The DNA here is from genome assembly GCA_023375785.1 of Penium margaritaceum. NCBI lineage: Eukaryota > Viridiplantae > Streptophyta > Zygnematophyceae > Desmidiales > Peniaceae > Penium > Penium margaritaceum. The sequence goes on along the minus strand of SZWC01011668.1, from coordinate 23,845 downwards.
ATTTGGATTTCGATGGCTGAGATGACCCAAAATCCTCTGCCAAAAAAAAAGACCTTTTAAGTATTTGGGTAAAATCTTAATTTTGTTCATAAGGAGGGCCCACATACTTAAATTTTAACAACACGTCGGGCTCAATTTATCATTTTGAGGAGAGCGAGTGTCCAAGATGTTGTATAACGGCATTTTGTAGTGGCTGCTTTTCATGCCATCGACTTTTTGTATAACGGTCGGGGTTCAAAGCACCATGCCTAGCGTCATTGAATTTACTGTTGCAAAGTCTGCCATGTGTAGAAGTCCGTTGTACTGGTCGTACAAGAATAGCCAGAACGACCTAAACGGTGGATTGTTTTTTGACCAAGGTATCAGCTGAGGATAGGGTGCATCGTCTCAACAATGCAATCAGACAAGGTCCTCCGCCCCGTCTCCCTCCCTCAAAACGTCTTGTTGGTTGTCCACGACAACCTGTCGTATTGACTGCCGACATCACCAATGAGAATCAGTCCTCACCAATCCCGTACAATTCAACTTACATGTAGGATGGAAGGGCAAAATCTCCTCTCATGATCCCTCGCGACGCCCCATTGGTCATCATGCTTGCTGAACCAGGCAGTGGCATGCGCAACGCCTGAATTTAATTCACTGTTGGTGTGATCTCCTTGGGAGCTGCCAGCTCCTTATCTGTCATGCACAACTCCAGTGAAGCGTCCGGTGGTAGCGCTTAAGCTGCTCCATGTTCTTCTCCTCCTGCACAGGGTGGCAGTGGAAAAACAGCTCAAGCTTCCCCTCCTCCTCCTCAGAGGTTCACTGCTATTGAGAAGGGCTAAGCCTCTGCACCTCCATCTCCAGAGGCAAATTCCTCCAATGAAAGAATGCCAAGGCAGCACCCTCGTTGTTCCGTCTACCCAGGCCCACTTGTCATTGGCAAGGCTCCATCTCTTGACAGAAGCATGAGCGATTCACAATTGTTGAATGATTATATGGATAGCAAATGCCTTGTGCTTTCGGTGAGCGAAAAGACTACGAGCGGTTGACAACTAGCAAGAAGCGTGGAGCCTACGCGGATCAGTTTGGCAGTAGCCACTTTGTCACCATATCTCGTGCATTCAAAACCAGTCCATTGGCGTACATGTCAGTGAAGCACCTTTGTCGTACCTTCTGTACCCCAGACAGCTACTCCATCTACTTCTGTTCTCTCATGGTTTGAGCCAGGTACAAAATCATAATGAGGCAGTACGAGGTGGAGATTGTTGTATCCTTTGCTGCGATACCCTCTCTTCCGGTCACTGGAAAGAAAAGAAAGCAAGGTTCAGAGGGGAAGCAAGCGTGGCTGGTGGAGCACCCAGCAGTGAAGGGTGAGATAAAGAAGAAGCTGGAAGAGGCCCTTGAAGCCGGCATAGTTCTGAAATTGAAGGTGATTTTCCAAGAGATCCATGGTGTCATAGCGCGGCATGCTCTAGACGAACTGCAGTGAGACAGGACACATGTGTTTGGGAGGCAGTGGGTGCAGCAGTTTGTCATGCATGAGATTAGCTGGACATGGTGTGCAAGCACCACTACTGCACAGGAAAAAATCGCAGGAAAAGATTTTACCGTTCCATCACCGCTGTTCATGCATGGTTATCCTCTACCACATCAAGCCTCTCCACGTTCTGAAAGCCAACCACACAGGCATTGAACTCCTTCCATCGGTTGGCCACACCTATAGTCCTCTTGACTCAAAGGACATCAGCATCTTGGGGATGGACAAAACATAGGCGATCATGGCCTTGGTGACGTCGTCCATGACGGGCGAGCTGTTGTCCATATAGCTGATAAAACATTTTACAGCCTGCCACAAGGACCACATGCATGTAGGCTGGTGGAGAATGCATGGCATCTCACCCATACTGCGATTGGTGACACGACAAAGGACTGGGTGTGAAACATTGTCCTGCTCTACTACATGCGGACATGTGCAGCTTTGGGTGTCCGCGAGGGAAAAGCAGACCTGCTGCTTGTGCTAAACTCATGGTGTCCCCACTGCTGTGGGGCTTTCATCAAATGGCTCCATGCTAGCTTTCAATACATGCGCACCGTCTGTGTACCTCCACGATGCACCGGAAAGGCACAGCCAACAGATTTGGGGCTGATGGGTCCGTTTTAGAATAAAGTGAAAGAAGTGTTTATAGTGTGGAGAGTACATCATAGCCAAGCGGTAGGGTCAATGAATATCAGGATGAAGGAACTTAAGGAAGCTGCATGTGAGTGGTTCTTCCAAGCATGGATGAACATGCGTCAGGCAGAGCCGATGGTCAAGAATGAGCTGATTGTCAAAGGAATTGTTTTATAGGGTGTTTGACCCTGCCTTGTAGTATGCGGCTGCTCCTTGTACTGGTGAATAGAGTTTTTCCATTGACACGTACGAGGCCAATGGTGTGGTTGTATAACTTGTTGTTTTACACTACTTTGAATTATGTTTTTTGTAGATCTTGCTCTCCATAACAAGCCGTTGAAAATGATCGTGTGGGCACTTCTTCACATTTTCTCCAATTAATCCACGGACTGACTTTATGAAGGACATAGTTGAATCCAGGAACTAAAACATGTCCCACATACTTTGAATTCGACCAATGACTGCCATGAATATTCTAGTGAAAGAAAATTTTTGACCAAAATCCCATTCTCGATGAACTTTGACCACTTTCCTTAGAATTTATATCTAAATCAAAGAGCAGTAGGGTATGGCAGGCATAAGTACTACGTATGGCACAAGTGCTGCTGCTGGCATTCATGCTCCTATAGGTGGAAGTTCTAGATGCAGCAAAAACGCTGCTACTGACATAAGTGTTGTTGCTGGCACTAGTGTTATTGATGATACAAGTGTTGCTACCGGAAATGGCATAGCAACAAGAGCCAATGGTGCTGGTGGTGCAGCAAGAAGAATGGTTGGTGCAATAAGTGCGGTTGGTGCAGGTGGAAAACATGCAAGTACTGTTGGCAATGGCGTGACTGAATAAAATGCACCACGTGGCTAGTCCTCCCTGGCCAGATCTGCAGCTCCACGGATTTTGGCCCACAATGCAACTTGTGCAAGAGCTTCTCTAGGCCAAGCTCTTCGTGCATCTCCTGAAACAGGGCTGCTGGTGATGTCCATGTTGGTGGCACAGTAGTAAAGAATGCTGTTACAGGCAGCACGTGTTGAGTTGCTCAGACAACGGAGGATGTAATGGATGGTGGAGAGCTAATGCAAGAGAATATCAATGACAGAAAATGCAGAAGAGAGGAAGAAGAGAAATGTGAGGAATATGAGAAGGGTGTGGAAGATGAGGAAGTGGAAAGTGAGGAAGATGAGGAAGGTGAGGAGAGTGGTGATGTGGGAGTAATTGAAAAGGCGGAGGCAGCAACAACAGAGTCTGATTGGATGTAAGATAGTGAAACCTAAAAAAAGAATTAAAACTGTGGTAAGGAGATGTGACTGGCATGGTTTGAAACAAAGCGTGGAATCGACAGCATGCCATGATTTTCAGACAGTCAAGATCCATGGAATTTCCTGATGTTGATTTTGACTCTTGAAGTGAGAACAGTTACAACAGCTCTATTTTTTGTTGCCAGGAATTTAACACTTTCTACACTTAATTTTCATAGTTATATTCATGTTGTTGGTGTATGCTACGTCAGTGTGCATTGCGGCCATGCTCTGTAGTATTGTGCATTCAATCCCCTCAACTAATATGGCCAACGAATCCTGTCTCGCATGATGTATATTGTACGTTTCATGGAGGAAATGCCTGTCCACATGCTTGTACCTAAGGGGTACATCCCCCAAGTCTAGAGAAGGAGAAGCAAGATTCAACTCCAGCTCCATAGGGACTCAAGCCACAATCCTGTAGTTGATGCAGAGGATGATTAGATTTCATGTGGCCAATCTTGTAGTGTTCACTGTGCATCAGATGAGATCACAACTGACCTATTCAACGACCAGTTCTATGATGCACAAGAGTGTTTGGATTAGAATGTTGCGCAGCATGTGATGTTAAAGTCTAGGTACAAAACCACCTTATGTATGTTCAGGATTGAATCGCAAGATGTGAACGGGGACCATTGTACTATGTGCATTGAGATTAGAGTGATCTTCTCTTCAAATTTCAGGACATTCTATGTCAAGCAATGCATTCTTATGGCCTCCTCAATGTATACACAAAAGCCTTCACATTGGATCATTGAAAAACGTTGTAATTTTCAGAACCAAGATGACTACGTGCTTATATGGAAGAAATAGGTTTAGGTTTGATTTAAATAAAATGACGAGAAAATACAATGAATGTACAATTCATAATGCTATGTGAAGTGAGAAACTTGTTATCGACAACTGACATGTTCACATTGGCATGAGAACATTGGTCTTATGTTTCTAACATAAATGATAACAATCGGAAATGGCCAACTCACGGAATACCATTTCTTTACATTGTATACATCTTGTGTTTTAACTCAGCTTCCACGCTGTTAAATGGTCACTACAATGTACAAGTTCTGTATTGCAAAGCTTATAAACATGTGGGATGACAACAATATGGTTTCCACTTAACACTAACAGTAGGTCCAGAAGATAGGGGTGGAATGATCATGATTTGCATGAATCATGAACATTATTTCTCATGAATAATCTCCAGTATTCCCCCACTGCCATGCGCTATGGAGTTGGGGGTTCAATCCATGTCCATGGCTCCAGACCCCCAGAAATTTAAAAGGACACATGGGGGACATCCTCTAGCCTAACATCCTCTAGAATCTAATACATGTTTTTTTTGTCTCTCAAACCAGGCAAACTGTCTGGAAGGGGTTTGCAAGCAACAAGTGTCCATTTGAAACCATGCTGTTTGAGCGGGCAAATCGTGAATGAAATGATTTGGCCAAAAGTTCATGTTTTTCCACATGATGACACCCAACCGCTGAGCGTAGCTAAGCATCTTCTGAAGTGGAAACATCCTCCGGCGTCTCCCCCTCAAGGAGTGGCAACCACTCCCCCCTCTTGGAGAGACCTGCCTCAGTGATGAACGCATGGATATTTTATTGCAATAACATCTTCTTACATTATCGCAATGCACAACCCTCATTAATTAGTGAAAAAACCAACCCGCTTGTCATAACCTCATCAAATAATACAATGAACAAACTGTTCGAGTAATGCTCCTCACCATAGCAGGAGTGAGTCCAAAAATGAACACCAAAAAGACAACCAAGGTGGCTTAGTGGTTAATGGTGTTCACCTCCGGAGGCAAGGACCCGGGTTCAAGTCCCACAAGATCAATTTCTACCCTGCCTCAAGGGAGGTGAAAAATAGATGCCAGGAGGCCAGCTCAAACTCTAGAATTCCTCCTTAAGGTTCTAGAAGGCCAGGTGAGGGTCCAGGAAGGTGGCACACCTTCTAGAAGGGATGAGTTGTCCTACAAGGCATCTAGAGGTGTCTAGGTCTTCTGGATACCTTCCCTCCTACTAGAAGTAAGCTGATGAATCTAGGAAGGGGCAGAAGCTTCTAGAGGAAGGAAGGGATGCCTTCCTAGGTGGGCAAAAGACAGCCTACCAAGGGCCACTCTAGAAGCCATAGAATCTGCTAGGAAGCTCCAAATCTGGCATGCTTTGGTGTTCTGGAAAACTTAGATCAGTGGCTATAAAATACCACTGCTTGTGAGCCTTGATCAAGTGTTCATTCCCAGTCAATTGAGGCCAAAACTATTGCCTCACTCTCTGACCAGTTTTCTGCCATCCTTGGAACCATTTGCCTCCACAGTTTCAGTCTCTCCAAAAACAGTTGGTGGTGTGAACCAGCCACTGCTAGGGACCCTCCAGGGTGCACACTCACCCTCAGGCCAATACAAACTCTACTTTTTTCGCGGCCTGACACCATATGAGGGTCGACGACTTCGACAATGGGTGGGGTTTTATGGAATCAAAGTTGAAAACGGGGATGACATAGAAACGAAATAAAGAACTGCGGGCTTCTGAGAAAGAAATCTTGAAAATTGGGGTTAGGTGGAAACGGCATAAAACCTTGGGGCACTTTGAACATGGTCGGCATATAAACTAGGAAATACTTGGGAATTTCTTGGAGGACTTACTCTTAGTTTCAGATAGTTAAGCCCATCCACCCCTACCCTGGGAACATACGTCCCATCCTTCCTAGCCTCGGATTAACACGACATACACCAAGCCAAACATAAGTGGTAATTAGGTATGAATTGTGAAGTAAAAGTTGATCCAAGGAATGAGAATCATTGGAAAATTGCAAGGCCAGACTAGTGAAATGCCCCGAGCTTGCACCACATTCTAGAGAAATTCTAGGTGTTTGTCCTTTAAATGAACAATGTCCCTGGTTTGAGAACTTGATGACAGGGTGCCTTGCCTTTGTAGATTAATGACACTATGCTATCACTTGATTCAATTCTGGGAATTCTTGAAAAACATGTGGCGTATGCCCCCAGTATTCACTTGCGAATCAGTACTTGTTAGGAAAGGACATGGAATGGAACCTTACGTTTTGCCAACCTGGCCGTGAGACACGTGAGGAAACGTAACGGCAAGATGCCACAACTTTGTAGATTAATGGCAGAATACCATCCCTTAAGTAAAATTTGAGAAATTATAAAACTATGTGGCAAATGCCTTGAGTATTCACCGATGGACGAGCATTTATTACAAAAGGACATGGAATGTAATGTTATTTTTTACCAGCCCGGTCGTATGAATAATTATCACATGGATATTTGAGGCCAATATTTGTAACAATGTGCCCATCCTTTTAACATGATAAAGAAATATGATTGGACCTTGTCAAAGACATTAATATTTGGTACCTGAAAATACCACTGACGTTACTATTGCGGCCAATGCGATTGAAGTTATTAGACCATGATATTGTCACTGAATACAATAAAACTGGTAAATCTGATGCAACAATGCCCCCAATGCGACATGGACGTCTACCAACCCGGGTCAGATTACACCTAAGTTTTCAAATTGGGGGCATTCTTTTCATCATGTGCACACACACACGTGGCATCCTTTCATTAAAGTTTTACATTGGAGACATTCCTCATTTAAACGTATGACTCGGGACATTCCTCATGCAACCCACAAATCAGGGGCACATGACCAATTAAACACACTTTACAGTTACTTGTACATAACTATAATGGTGGAAACAACAGTAAGGCAAAATTGAGGTTTTGGGTACGCAAATAAAATGATGCGTATTACGCCACATTGTGAGATGTATCTGCGAGAAACTCCGTCGAGGAGTCTAGGGGTTTGGAGCATATTGAGGTACACCATGAAAAGAAATAGTGTCGCTAAGAGGCCAACCGAACAAAATCAAACCATCAATATGGTAGGCCAGAATTTTATTGAAACTATTGGAAAGTGGTCCAACCAACCAGAACCTTCTGGAATGGAATAATACATTGAGTGGAGCATAGGTGGTTCACCCGTAGAAGTTATGGAGCAAATCATATCTTGAAGACATAGGACAATTCAGTCATTTGTGGGAATAAACTGGTTATGTATCCCCCATTGGACAAAATTTTGACAAGATACCCTCGATTTCAAAAAGCTCATTGGCCATCATTTTTCCTCGTGGGGTCATTGTCTCCATGCGAGAATCGAGAGGGTTCTTGCAGAAACTTCACCTGGATGTTGGGGGTTCCAAGAATATCAAAGGATGAGAAGGCGACCAAATGGCATCAAAATATCAAATTTAGAGTTTAGAATCTGTCGACACTTATTGAAATTGGTCGACCAAAACAGAACCTTCTACAACGGAATACCCATTGGGGGGTTGGGGTAGGTGGCCAAAATTCCCTCAACCAAATAGCGTAAAGAGGTCAATGTCCGGTGGGCCACTTAGGTTTGGAGTTAAGGGACTCATGGACGTCAGTGAAAAAACACGGAGTACCATAGGTTGAGACAGTTGGCTAAAATACACTCAATCAAAATGGTTTACAAATCCAACGGTCAATACACGGTGGAAAATGAATGTAAGATGGAAATGCTCATGCACACCATACATGGACTTGTCTATGTCAGATTGAAATACTTCCCCTTTTACAGCCGCAACGCCCCAATGGGTTGCAGAACATAGGTTGACTTTGCCTAGAACAATCATCAACGTTTTTATTGATGTCTTGTTGGTTTTCTGAGGGATCCCATCTGTCATGCAATGCATCCCATAGTCCTTAAGCTTTTTAAGATACTCCATGAATCTTCCTCATTGGCCATGTTTGACTTTGTACTTGATTGCGTATTTTGTGCCTTTGGCTGCTTCAGTTGGAGGTGGTAAAGGTACAACTCTCCTAGGGAGGTGCTCACTCGGGTCCTACTAAGACGGCTAATGTAGAACACCAGGCGCATAACCATGTTGTCAGGGGGTCAGATTTTTGTGACGTAAGGTGACCACATTTCTTCGACGTTGAATGGCCTCAACCACTTTGGTTTGAGGTTTATGTAGTCCTAACCTCAAAACCTGGCTTTCACCGAGCTGAGCAGGGCATGATCCCTAATGTGGAACTTGGTTTCCTTCTGATAGATATTGACTGCTCACCTTTTCACTACTTAGGTATTTGAAAGTGTCTGGCTAGTGTCATCCCAGAAGATTTGGGATTTTGCCGGTGGTTTTCAAGTACTACTATGTTGCTCAAACTTCCTCAAGTTGTGGGCCATTTATGATAAACGACTTCAAGAGGAATATTTCATGTCGGTGCACAGGTCAAGGAGTTATATGCAAGCTGGGCGGTTGGCAACTTAAGTGTCCAGTCATTTCCATGTGACCTGCATAACGTGCAAAGAGTTTGCTCAAGCATCTCATTGGTTCACTCGGTATTTCCATCAGCCTAGGGATGTAAGGTTATTGATTGCTGGATCCAACTTTCCTAGAAAGTAATCATCACTCGCCAAAGTCTGTGTGTGAAACTCCCATCTCTGTTGCTTGTGATGGAGGAGGGAATTTCATGTAGTCAGGCACCATTCTAGAGGAATGGATGGATTGTTCTCTCTTCAGGGACCATTTTCACGAGTGGGTTGAAACACAAAATCTTCAAGAACCAACTGACCACTATGAGCACTGGTTTGATTGGAAAACCCACCATGAAGACACAGAGATTTCCGACCATGAACTTAGGATCCCAGTAGAGATTGGAGCATTTTTGGGATTTGGTGCATCTTGATTTATGGTATTTGCACACATCATATGTCTTGTGGTAGTTTTTACTATTGTTTTGCATCTTGTCCCACCAGTAGTACTTCATGGTTTTTTTCTTTGTGTTTTATCTTTGCCAAAATGTGCACCTGGACCAGTGTCGTGACACTCCTCCAATAGCATGCACAAGAGCTCTTTGCTATGTGAAATGATGACCTGGCCACAGATCATCATATAATTGTTGCTACCATGGTTCTTCATACTCATCAAACTCCTCATAACCCTTCACAAACAACCTTGTGAGGAATGGGTCTTATTTGATGAGTAATGTGCTAATGGCCATGAAATCGGGTTTCCAAATCAATGATTCCACTATTTATTTTATTCCAGTATGGCACTTGATGGGGTTGTCGAAGATTGGCTCAAGGAAATTCATCCGTAGAGTTTTTTGACAGCTCAGATTTGGCTGAGTGACAAAACATTTGAGGTTTTTGTGACTGGCTTTGAGGATACATTGTCAACACTTCATATAGCACCATCCATTCTTGAACGTTAGTTTGGCCGCAATCATTTCCTTCTCATGTACCTTGTAGTTAAACGCTGGTCCATGAGACTTTCTTGACATGTACGCGGAATGCTGATATTGACCACTGTTGTCTTGAAGGAGAACACCTCCGATTGCTTGATTGATTATTTCTGCTAATTACAATATTGGCACTGTCAAAGAATTTCTCAAATATTTCTATGCTTGCAGATTTTTGGAGTAAGATTGGAGAGAGGCACTGACACTCTGGCGTATTCCAGTACACATTGACAGTACACTTGTAAAATACCGAAAATACTTAGATGTTTGGAACATTGGTGATTTTGGCCAATCAGTGACCACTTCCAATTTCTTCTGGTCCATTGTGATCCGTCTGCCGCGGATGATGTGGCCCAAAAACTAAACAAGGGCGGAAGTCACACATAACCAGTTTTTGGAACTGTATAGCTGATATACCAACATTGCATATGATGTAACGCAAGTATCAATGGAACACAAGAAATAACGCAGGTATCAACGCACTGCGAGAAATCAGCCAGCCCCCACACGCTGAAAGATGTTACCCATCCAGGATTTGAGGGAAAAAAAATTCCATAGCCCTAGCACTATTCGATGACACTTGAATAGTGATGGAGCGGAACCCACATGCAAAACATATGGTCAGTCCCCAAACTAGTGGAAGAGGCTCGGATGCTGTACCTTGGACTGCGATTTCCCTGCACAAACCAGTATGCTTTGGTCCAAGGTCCAATGAAAATTAACGTATGCTTGTGTTCCTTTTGTTTCAATGTTATTCGAGCGTCTACGCAGAAGACAAGTGTAATCGGACATGTTACCAACACATGGACGATTCCTGCACCATGGATCTTTATGATGCGTGGATCGGGTGGGAAAAGATGAAGGACTTGTGGGACTAAAAGGGGATGGGGCCCATCTCCTGCCAACCCATGCAACATGTGCTGGCTCCTAGGTGTTAAACTGCCTCACCGCCGTCCGATACAGTGCCCTCCTCATTGGCAGCCATGGGTCCATCCGGACCCACCGTGGTGTGCTAGGGTGTGAACCGTGTAGCACATGACACGATCCCTTCTCAGATATAGGTAGACGACACATGATGTGTGATTGAAATAGACAATTATTCCCTCCATATCAGGCATGTATTATGGTTTGTCTATCATTATTTTGACTGTACTTTCCTTCAGTACTGCTCCATATTTTCAAACAATCATGATGCAACAAGAAACCTGGAAGGCTGGTTTCAACGTCCAACCATTTGATAAGAAGCAATAGAAAATGGTTGTCTATTTAATTGTGTATTTTTCCTTTGAGGTGGCTAACCTCAAGAAAAAACATGTCTTGCACGGACCCCCTATCGCTCAAAGGTCGTCCCATGCTGCTGCTCGAGTTGTGAGGAGGAGATCCATATGTTCCTCAAGTGGATACATGGAGTCATCATCCCGCCTCGCCCCAGGTGTTGGTGTGTGTGGCTTCCACCTGTCACGAGCGACGGCAAGGAGAGGAGCGCTACAGGAGAGCGCGACGACATGATCCCGGATGCGGACCCCGGAGACACCAACGCGTCGGCAGGTGGTGGACCACCCACTCGGAGCTGACTGACGACTGCCCCAGCATCGTGGATGCTGTCTCGGACCTCCTGCAGGTTTTCTGCAGTCTATCCTTGATGCGGACGCAGCTGGCACCGGAGCACCGACGAGTGGTGGCTCCATCCACCAGCAGCTACCAGAGAGCTGCCACGACGCCCTGGGTGCTTGCCGGGGTGCTTTGCGGTTTTTCTGCAGACGCTAGAGTTTTCTCGGTGGACTGGCTCTTGAGCCCGATTTGCATGTTTTGTATTTCCTGTCCACCGATCGGTGCCGGACTAGTGCGTGTGACCAGTCGTAGCGTCCGGCTTGAGATTCTGCATCTCTAGGTTCAGACGGCGTAGCGTTCTGATTTGTCTGCGCAGAGTTACGGCCAAAATAGT
>SZWC01011667.1:56271-82931 GCA_023375785.1 Penium margaritaceum | reverse complement strand
TTCTCCAAGAGCTTGGAGAGGCTGGGCCAGGTCAACTGTCCACCGTTCTCACTATGGTCAACAAGTTAATTCCTGGGCCCTCCAACCTTCTCCATGGTATCAAGGCAAGCAAGCTCCAGTGTCTCACATCCCAGCCCATCCAGCCAAAGTCCTCACCTGGTGTCAGGGCTCTTTGGGACTTCAATACCGAGTGCCTCGTTGCCTTGTAGACCAGCCTCCAGAACAAGTGACTTCATTGCTCTGCTGTTACCGGGGTATCTTCCTCCACTGTTTCCTTCTCTTTATCCTCATCTTCCTCCACATCTACTTCCTCCTCGTATTCATCCTCTCCCTCCACTTCCAGAGCCTGTTTTCCCCAGGGTCGCGGGAGTGGCAAGGGTTGTGGGAAGGGCAAGGGTAAAGGAAAGGCCCCCATCTCTTCTTCTCCTCGAGTTCCTGGCATGGTTTTGTGCTGTAATTGTGGCTCCACCAAGCATTCTGAACACACAAACCCTGCTCCTCCTGACGATGTGTGCCTTGCATACACGATGCACGCTCACTGGGTGTATACTGATGGCACATCAGCTTCATCCACCTCCAGCCCCAGCACCTCCTCTCGGTCCACTTCCACCACCACTACCCAGGCTTCCTCCACCGCTGGTTTTCCTTCTGTCCTCCCGCCTGCCCCCATACCCCTGGATCTGGCCACCTCCATATGGTATGCCGACCTACGCTGGGCCGGCTTCCTCAGCCTACGTTACTCCTCCATGGTACCCTGCCCCCTCGGACCCCTCGACCCTGGCTCCGGTGGTGTCGGTCCATGGCGAGCACTAGCTAGAGCAATCTCTCCTCCATCTTCTTCGTCTTCACGATTGGGAAGGTGAGAGTGTTGCTACGTTGGTTAGAGGTCTTGCATGCCACATAGTCACTGTACTTCGTGGAGAACCCCCCTCCCCCTCCTCATGTTTTAGGATCGTTTTCTGCATCTGTTCCATGAATTGAGCACTGGCATTCTGTCATGCTTCCCATTCATCTCACTGCATGTGACCCGTTTGTCGCCCCAGATCCCCCCTGTTTGCACCATTGCAACCTGTGGTGTGCGTGTCCGTAGCTTCTAGATCCTCATGTCCGGAGCCACCTATCACATGTCTTCCGTGCTCTCATAATTCATCTTGCTAGGCCCTGCTGGGTCCTATTTCTTTGTTTGCAGATGGTCAGGTCAGTTGCTTCATGTTCTCTGTGTTGGTGTCGTCTGATCTGTGGGTCCTAGTGGTGCTCTATTTCTTCCAAAAGTGCCGTATGTTCCTTCTGTAGAAGTCAGCCTGCTGTCGGTAACATCCCGGGGTGATCAGGGTCGGGAATTCTTTGCCAGGAGTGGTATTTCCAAAAGTTCTGTCCATACCTCTGGTCGTGTTGTCTTGCGTGGGGTAAAATGTGACAAGCTCTATCATGTGCTATTTATTTCTTCCTCTGCTCCCTTCTTTGGCACTACTTTCACCCACATCGCACCTTCCTCTTTTCCTGATCTCGTTCAGCTCGTGCATCACCTTCTAGTCCATGTACACACAGACACCAGCATGCTCCGTCTTCAACCCAATGTTGGTTTCTCACCTGCCAATTTCCCTTCCCCTTGCCCCTCTGACTGTCTTGACTACGCCCACAAAGAGATTCATCGTTCCCCTTTTTCTTCCTCTGAGTCTCATTCCTCTCACCCTCTTGATCGTGTGCATGCTTATTTCATGGACCCCCTAACCCACCTTTCTTCTTGGTGATGTGGATGCTAAGTCTTATGTCTCATCAATGACTTTTCCCGCTTTCGCTGGGTCTTTGCTCTTTACCAGAAGAGCGGTGTTTGTGCAGTCATTGAATCCTGGCTGGTTCAGGTTGAGCTTGCCTACCAGTAGCCTCTGTGTTTCTTTTGCAGTGATTGTAGGGTGAGTTCCTCTCATCCAGCATCCATCTTCGTGATACCAAGGAGGTGGTTCTGGAGACCTCGCCTCCATATACACCCCAGCAGAACAGCGTCTCTGAGCATTGCAATTCTACAACTGCGGATGGTGTATGCCCTTCTCTGTCTGAGTTTGGTCCTTCTACCTCTGTTTGTGTTTGAGGCCATGTACTAGATGGCCTGGGTCTGGAACTATGTCTCCCATATCCCTCTCCCTCGCATCGTCACGCCCTTTGAGAGTTGGCACGGCAGCTGTGCTGATCCCTGCTTTATTGAGGTCTGAAGCAGAAATGCATCCATCTGGCTCCTGAGAACTCACATGAAGGTAAAATCTTCCCTTGCGGCCGTCTTTGACTCTTCCTGGATGTGTCTGCTTAGTCTAAGGCCGGGCGCTTCTGGTACCCTACGCGTCAATGTGTCATTGAGTCTCGTGAGACCCTATTTTTTTATTCTGTGTTCCTTCATGACCTTGTCCGTCTCTTGTCCGATGTATCCCTTCATCTGCTCTCTTGATTGGAGGGATAAGTGGGTCCTGTAGTCCCTGTAGCTTCTCCACAGCAGCCCGCACCCTCGACTCTTGCCCGGTCATCAGTTCCTTATTCCATGCTGTCTTCAGTGCTTCTTCATTCCACATTGCCCAGCTCATCTAAAGCAGCATTTTCCCAAATCACATCATCTTTCCCATCGCATTCAGTGTCTGATACTCACTCTTCCACAACTCTGTCCAGGTCGATCGTGCCTGTTGTGTCCAGTCCACCTGACCCTCTTCCAATCCATGCACCTGAATTGTCTTGGATCGCAGCACCCGTGTCCCTCTTTGTTCACAGATGGTGCCTTCCAGCACTTCCGACCCAATCTATGACCAGCTTCTCCACAGCCTCGGCTTGTCAAACTCGGTCTCAGACTGAGCAGGCCCCTGTCATACCAACCGGCATGGATCTGCTAGGTCTGGTCACTGGTACTTTCCATCCCAGTTCCTCTCTTGGCTATGCTTTTCTCACAACTGAGCATGAGCGTATGTTGGAGGCCGCTTTCCTTAGCAGTGTTGTCGAGTGTCACACTACTTTGGCCACCACACCTGTGTTCCCTGAACTCACTACAATATGGAAAGCAGGCAGAGTATCTGACCCCCAGTGGTGGGAGGCTGCCATGTGAGATGAGTTAGAGTCTCTTGATGACCATGTCCTATACGCGCTGGTCAATCTATTGCCAGGGCACAAAGCCATCGATTCTCATTGGATCTTCCGTCAAAATTGCAAGCCTAATGGTGTACCTGATAAGTGCAATGCAGGCTGCACTGAAAAGGGGTTTTCCCAAGGTGTTGACTTTGACGAGACATTTGCACCCGTCAGTCACTGCACTACAACTTGGGCTCTTCTGAACCTTGTGGCACACCATGACCGGGAACTGGAATAGATGGACATGAACAACACGTTCTCCCATGGAAGGTTGGATGAGGACATCTTTGTGGTCCATCCCTCTGGGTTTTTGGATGGCACCAACAAAGTCTGGCGGCTGCACAAGGCCCTCTTAGGCCTGAAACAGTCGTCCCAAAGTTAGGATCAGGAGATCACTTCAGCCATTGAGAAAGGGGGGTATCAACATAGTATGGTAGATCCATCTCTCTTTATCACTCCATTATCGTCACCATTTCTTGTCATCCTTTTTCTATGTTGATGACCTTCTGATTACATCACCCAGTTGGGAGGCTGTGAAATCTGTGAAGTCACTGTTGCAGTCCACAGAAAAAATGAAAGACTTGGGGCCTGCTCGTGCCTTTCTAGGCATGAAGCTTGAGCGTGACTGCTCCCACCGTGTTCTCAACGTCCACCAAGCTGTATATGTTTGTAGTTTATAAGAGCACTTTAACCCTGGCCTGAGCCTGTGCCTACTAAATTGATGCTGATGATCCCACCTGAACAAAATGTTGTTAAAGAAACTGGACATGTCAAAGCTCGGGGAGACATTCAACGTAACTGATTACTTGAGTGTCATAGGATTCCTCGTTTACCTTGCTACCTCTACTAGGGTGGATGCCGCATTTGCTATGAACCTCCTTGTTCAGTTCTCACAGCGTCGTAGGGCACGACACATGGAGGCCACATTGTCTGTTGTCATGTACACACTTTCCACTGCCCGGACTGGTCTTTGTTACTAGCTACAGCAATCAGTGGTCATCAACGGTTGCACGCACAGTGACCAGGCCCATGATGCAGATGCTTAAAGTCGTACTAGATATTTCCTCCTTCTTGGGAGAACAGCTGTCGCATGGGAAAGTGGTAAGCATGGCTGTGTGACACACAGTTCTAGTGAAACAGATTGTGTTCTCTTGGTGCAGGCACATGTGATAAAGTTGACTGTGTGGACTGCTGTAGTAGTTCATCCGCTGCATCACATTAAGGCGTGACAACCAGAGCAAAAAGGCTATTTTGAAGCACAATAGCATGCATCACACCGGCACGAAGCATATCAGTGTGGAGCATTGTTTTGTTTCATGAGCGTGTGGCTTCTGGAGATTTTCAAATTTTCTTGATAGATTTCCAAATCTGTCTTTTTTTTTTTCCTTTCCACGAAGGCACTCGGCAGTAATGTCTTCAAGGAATTTGTTCACGTCATTGGTATGCTGTGCTCGTAATGCTTCACAATGATGATTCAAACATGTGCATGTGTAGGGCCTTGTGTCACATCTTGTGACGTTCACAATGTACTCATGTGTGACAGTTGTGGGTCATAGGGGAAATTTGGTGCAAATTTCATAGAATTTGTGACCTCTGGCTTGATGGTTCTGCCATCACTGTGCGCTCCATCATGCATCACAGTGTTTCACCTAAGAGCACGAGTCCAAGTCAGTCACCTACAGTGATGATGATTATGATGATGATGTGTGTGTGTGTGTGTGTGTGTGTGTGTGTGTGTGTGTGTGTGTGTGTGAGTATGTGTGTGTGTGTGTGTGTGTGTGTGTGTGTGAAGAATCAAGAGGTCACTTGTGTGTGTTACACCCATAAGCACAACTCCCCCATGACCCAAAGATAAACAGCCAATACACACATGAGAACAGATGCAAGTCAAGAAACGACGCAACTCACAAGACTCACGTCAACAAGGGGCATCACGGGAGCGTATCAAACCAACAGCATGCACATCCGTTTTGAACATGCCACTGCTAAGAGCTTTGGGCAGGAAATCTGCACAATGCTTGATGGAAAATTGGCAGCCCTCAGGGAGGTGATCAGGCTCACTAAGAGCCGCCTAGGCAGGACCAACTGTTTGTGAGTTTAGGGTTTTGCAGGTTGCACAGACAGAAATTACGGAAGCGAATGTAGGTCTGCAGAGAACGCGAATGTCTGAATCGACTCTTGAGTGAGAAATTACATTAGCACAGCTTTCTAACAAGCCTAAGTATGCCACATTTGGCACATGGAGCTGGAAGAACCACTCTGTCAAAGTTCACCTCCTAGCACACTCTTAGCCTAGCGGGATGAGCAGCAGTCACACTCTCACACAAGAGAATTACCATCCCTGCCATGTGCACAACCAATAATCTTGGTGGAGACCTTCCTTGAAGCTCCCTGAAGGTCCTCCTGCCGCCTTTCTACCCTGAAGGCCGCTCCAAACCTCCTTGGCCAATAATTGTGGCCGTCATTGGTGCTGGTAGTGCAGGAGCCATCACTTGAACCGGACCCATCGCCACCAAACCTTGAAAATCCATATCTCCCTCAAACGGACTCCGAATCGAGTTCCGTAAAGTGCTACAGAACCAGAAAAACATCCTCTATTAACTTTTATGACCTGATGATTTTTATCGAGCAACCCACTTTGGTCACTTTTTTGGCATCCCATATCCAACATTCTCCCACTTTGAGAGAATAAAAATCACACAAGTCCATACTGTCCCCTCAGCTGCTGAAAGCGGTGTCCTGCTAGCAGCTTGGTCAGGAAGTATGCCAACATCATGCTTGAAGGGCAGAACCTGATCTGCACCACCTTCTTTGCCACGAGTTCGCGGATGAAGTGATATCACAAGTCAATGTGCTTGGTGCGTGCGTGAAACTCTGCGTTCTTGGTCAGAGCAATGGCGCTCATGTTGTCACAGTAGATTGTAGTTGTTGTGGTTTGCTGCTGTCCAAGGCTTGCCAGGAGCTCACGTAGCCACACGGCTTCCTTTGCTGCTTCACTCAAGGTGATGTACTCAGCTTCGGTGGAGGAGAGGGCGACGCACTCTTGCTTCTTGCTCCTCCAACTGATTGCACCTCCCCCGAGTACAAACACGAACCCACTGGTCGACCTCCTAGTTTCCAGGTCACCTCCCCAATTTGCGTCACTGTAGCCGATGAGGATGGGGCTGTTGTTGCCGTTGAAGGTGAGGCAAAGGCTGCTGCTACTGTCGAGGTAGCGCAGCACGCGCTTCACCGCCTCCCAATGCGGTATGCCCGGATTCGCGCAAAACTTTCTGAGCACTCCCACTGCTTGGCTGATGTCGAGGCGTGTGCCGTCTGCAGCGTACATGAGGCTCCCAACTGCTGTTTGGTACGGCCCTGCTTCCATGCGGCTGCTCTCTTGCATGCCGCGGGGAGTCTGCGTCATGCTCAGCTTCGCTCCCACTTCGAATGGTGTTGCTGCTTTGTGCTCTCCTGCCATGTTGAAGCGCTCGACGATGTCGCTCACGTATGTGCTCTGCCTGTCGCGCTTGACCTGAAGGCCAAGGTAGTAACTGAGCTCTCCCATGTCTTTCATGTCGAACCTGGCAGCAAGGGACTGCTTCACATCGTCCAAAAGAGACTTGGAATCAGATGCAATGAGCAGATCATCAACATAGAGCAAGATGATGATCTGGTTTGCCTCTTGTGTGCGCCCATAGACAGCATGGTCTGCTTCACTGCGCACAAAGCCAAGGCCAGCTAGCTGCTCATCCACCTTGTGGTACCATGCTCACGGGGCTTGCTTCAGGCCGTAGAGGGCCTTCACAAGCTTGCACACCAAACCTTCCTTCCCTTCCACGACATACCCCTCCGGCTGCTCCATGTAAACATCCTCCTCAAGGTCACCATTCAGAAATGCACACGACACATCCATTTGGTGCACCTCCCAGTCCATAGCAGCAGCAAGAGTGAGGATCACTCGGATGGATGGGAACTTAGAGACAGGTGAAAATGTCTCATTGTAATCCACACCCTCCGTCTGCGCATACCCCTTTGCAACCAGCCATGCTTTGTACCTGAGAATCTTACCATCCGCACCACGCTTGCGCCTGAAGATCCACCGGCATCCGATCACCCGGCTGCCGCGTGGAGCCTCCTTGAGAATCCAGGTGCCGTTCTTCATGAGCGCATCATACTCCTCATCTGCTGCGCCACGCCAATCTGCCGCCTCAGCGCTGTGCATGGCTTCAACAAATGTGGATGGATCATCGTTGACTGTGAGGAAGAGATCGGACGACTCCGTTGGTGGTGGAACGGTGCACAAGTTCACCAGCTCCTCCAGCGGCCTCTGTTTGTTTGCGAGGCGCTCGGATCGCCTCAGCGGCTCCCCACTGTCCTTTGCACCTTTGTTGAGGCATGCGGACCGTTGTGGCAGCTGCTCTGCGTTGCTTTACTGCTCCTCCTCATCAGATTCTGCTGCTAGCTCCTCCTTCTCAGCTCCCTCCACCTCCTTGTCGTTGCCGCTGTCACCGCCATCTTCCGCACCGCCCTTTTCTGCTATCAATACTTCTCCCACTTCTGGTACAAGTGTGGGAGCAAGCGGAACTGCCGACATAGGGCTCCAAGTCCAGCCCTTCAATTCCTCTTGAAAGACGACGTCACGGCTGCGGATGATCTTGCGAGCAGCAAGGTTGTAGAGGCAGTATCCCATGGTGTCGTAGCCGAGGAAGGCGGCCTTCACCGACTTTGCGTCCAGCTTGTTACGGCTGCCGGTAGGCACGTGCACGAATGCGTCACACCCAAAGACTTTCAGGTGCGTCACTATTAGCTTGCGTCCCGTCCACGCCTCCTCCCGTGTCATCAGCGGCACGGCGCGCGTGGGACTCCGGTTTTTCAGGTATACGGCAGTGGTTACCGCTTCTGCCCAGAAGGTTGGTGGGAGCTCCGCATCTTGGAGCATGCTGCGAACACGCTCCATGAGTGTGCGGTTCGCACGTTCAGCCACGCCGTTCAGCTGCGGTGTTCCAGGTCGGGTGACCTCGTGCTTGATCCCGGGATGCTTGAGGTAAGTGCGGAAGTCGTTGGAGAGGTACTCTCCTCCACCATCGGTGCGAAGCACCTTCAACCGCCTGCCACTCTCATTCTGTGCAGCAGCAATCCACACATTGAAAGCATCAAAACAATCATCCTTTCCAGCCAAGAAGGACACCCAAGTCTTCCTCGACTTGTCATCAATGAATGTTACAAAGTATAACTTGCCGGACAAGGACTGTGATGGCATGGGACCGCACAAATCAGAGTGAACGAGTGAGAGAAGCTCAGCCGCCCCCTTCCCTTCCACCGTGAAAGGAGCGCGGGCTTGCTTTCCTTCAATGCAGCTCTCACAAGCCGATGCACCTGGCTGCTTCACCCCCTTGAGCTCCAGGCCGCGGACCATCTGCTGCATGGAGATGATGGCGCCAAAGCCGAGGTGACCGAGCCGGCGGTGCCACAGGCCGATGTCGTGTTTTCCCTCTCTCGCCGCCAACGCTGAGTCGGCTTCCTTCTCTGAAACCACGTAGAGGCGGTAAAGACCGTCCTCCTTGTTCGCTTTTGCAAGTACACGGCCTGCACGGGCAGAGATGGTGCAGCCACCATTCTCAAAGCAAACCTGCATGCCTTCGGAGATGAGAGATCAGACAGAGAGGAGGTTAGCTGCCAGTCCCGGAACATGGAGCACCCCCTTCACACGACGTTCCACGTGCTTACCCTCAACGGAAGCACAAAACACAATCTCACCCTCCCCAACCGCCATTTGCACATGGTTGTCCCCCATGTACACCCGACGAGGCTCGATGACGGTGTAGACGATGAACCACTCCCGGCGACACATCATGTGCCGCATGGCTTCCAAGTCGATGATCCAGAACAGGGCGGTGTTGCCGGAGACGTGCAGGACCCGGATGGTTGTCACGAATCCACTCTCCCAATTTGCGGCGTTCGCGGAAGCGTCGGACTGTTCTCCCGCTCCCACTCCAGCAGCAAGGTCCGCCTTCTTCTTCCGGCATTCGCGTGCCCAATGGCCGGGCTTCTTGCATTAGTGGCAGTTCTCCTTCTTCTTCCCTCCTCTGCCATTGCCCCTGGTTGGTGCAGCACCTCCCCCATGACCAGAGTTGGTGATGAGAGCGACGTCCAGTCCGCTTCCGCCCTCTTCTCCCTTGCGCGGCTCCTCCTCAAACAGCAGGCTCTCCTCCACATCATTGAGGGAGAGCTTGTCGCCACGCTGGTCCAGGGCAAAAATGAGAGGAGTGTAGCTGCTAGGAAGACCAGAGAGGATGGTTAGCATGAGCACACGTTCCTTGACAGGGTCCTCAATCGCAGCAAGCTGGTCAGAGAGAGACTTCACCATGTTGATGTAGTCAATCATTGATCCGGATTCATCCATCTTCACAGTGTGAAAGCGACGACGCAGCTGCATGTTCATGAGGATTGACTTGGAAGCATAAGTCAACTCAAGCTTTTTCCAAACCTCCTTTGGCATGAGGATGCCACGGACGAGGAGTTGCTACCGTTCGGCGAGGTGGAGGTAGATGGTTGCGAGGGCGCGGTCACGCTTCTCGCGGTAGGTACGGGCCTTGACAGGGGATAGGGAGCTTTCTTCTGGTTCCTTCTCCTTCTCATCCATCTGGCTCCAGAGACCCTTCTCCATCAGCACCATCTTCATGTTGTTGCTCCAGTTAAAGAAGTTCTTGCCTTCGAACTTGGCGATGTTGACGCCGGCCACCACAGAAGCGGATGTCGCCATGGTAGTGCAACGTTCAGCCCACAAACGGCTCTCTCATACAACAGGGTGCAAGGGACTCCTCAAGGATGAGACAAAGCCTTCTTCTAGCTCTGATACCACTGATGGAAACTTGGCAGCCCTTAGGGAGGTGATCAGGCTCACTAAGAGCCGCCTAGGCAGGACCAACTGTTTGTGAGAGGGAGTTTCAGGTTGCACAGACAGAAATTACGGAAGCAAATGTAGGTCGGCAGAGAACGCGAATTTCTGAATCGACTCTTGAGTGAGAAATTAAATTAGCACAGCTTTCTAACAAGCCTAAGTACGCCTCATTTGGCACATGGAGCTGGAAGAGCCACTCTGTCAAAGTTCACCTCCTAGCACACTCCTAGCCTAGCGGGATGAGCGGCAGTCACACTCTCACACAAGAGATTTTCCATCCTTGCCATGTGCACAACCAATAATCTTGGTGGGGACCTTCCTTGAAGCTCCCTGAAGGTCCTCCTGCCACCTTTCTACCCTGAAGGCCACTCAAAACCTCCTTGGCCAATAATTGTGGCCGTCATTGGTGCTGGTAGTGTAGGAGCCATCACTTGAACCGGACCCATCGAAACCAAACCTTGAAAATCCATATCTCCCTCAAACGGACTCCAAATCGAGTTCCGTAAAGTGCCACAGAACCAGAAAAACATCGTCTATTCACTTTTGTGACCTGATGATTTTTATCGAGCAACCCACTTTGGTCACTTTTTTGGCACCCCATTTTTAACAATGCTGACGAGTGTCGACCAAGCCAAGCTGAAGTTCTCCAAGAGCAATGCACTCACGTACAAAGTGATGCTAAATGTTGATGTGCTTGGTGCGGGAGTGATGCGTGCCATTGTGCACAGTGATTGCCTTTGCACTTTGGTTGTCACAGCGTAGAGTGATGCATCTGATGGGAACACGGAACTGTTGCAGTAGGCAAGACAGCCAAACACTTTCACACGTACCTACACCAAGCGCTGCACACTCTGCATCACTGGAACTCCGGACAACACATCCCTGATTCCCACTCTTCTAAGAGATGGCAGTCCCATCATCAAGGAAGATGTAACCGGTGCAGTTATGAGCATGAGTGCCATGTGCCCAATCTCTATCTTTGTATCCGTCAACCACCACAGAGGGTTGAGCACGATAGCATAGCCCCACACGTGTACTGGACAGTGCATAATGGAGAAAATGCTGCCTCAAGGTTATTTTGGCGAGGCTATGAAGAGACCTGGACCAAGAAGTTGACCGAGAAGGCCATGTCTTCCCGGGTGGTGGTCATAAGATACATGAGGGAGCCGGCCACACAGAGGTAGTCGATGACATCGACAGTCTCCCCCAATTGTGCTCAATCAAGAGACTTCAGTAGGTGCTGCCCTTCCAGATTCATTGGTGTGAATGCAGTAGGGGTGTCAACCAGTAGGGAGGCTTTCAAAAATTGCCCCTCTACATGCCCAAGTGCGGCGGTAGGAGGCACCGATGAGCTGCTAGAGAGAGGGAAATCCTTGTAGTTGGATCTAGCGGCTCAAAGATTGCTCTTTCTCCCAAAATATCAGATTCTCCCTGAAATTTGACGAGTTGTTGAATCCGATGGAAGTTGTTTCACCATAATCAGACAAGTAACGAGGGAGATATGAGCTTCTGAAGTTGGGATGTACACGGCGGATCTGGGAGCCGGCTTGCTGTTGAGAAATCGACCGGAACGAGTAACAAAAGTACATCTAGTTTTTTTTCCCTAGAGGACTGTCAAATCACTCCAGTAAATGGTCTGCTGGATGTTAGTAATACATGTTGTTACTGAGGGACTTATCCAAAATCCCGGCACAGCCTCCGAAACTCAATAATACACTCTTTTACACAAAGACTTGTCAAAACTGTGACTGCAGGTCCGCGGACAGGTTTCAAACCCTGTCACAACCCATCATCAAGCACGACCCACGTGACTGTCACATTGGGGACTGCACCATGCAGATTCCACTACAAAGGTGCTCCTCTAATGTGTAGATGTATGTAACCTGGTGCAAGTGCAGAATGCAACGCTGATGATCACACTCAAGTTCCATGCCAAGGAGTACTCATTTCAGACCGAGGTCCTTCATCTTTTCTGTGGACAGCAGTAGGTTTTTCACAGACTGGAAAGCAGCGGGACTGGAGGAGGCAGTGAGAAGATCATTGATGTGAACCAGAATAGCCACAAATGGCTTCGAGGGGACACTTAGGAAGAGTGATGGATCCATAGTGTTGCGTCTATAGCTTCCTTTCTCAAGAGTTGAGGAGATCTCTATGTTCCGACAACGCAATGACTGTTTGAGCCCATAAAGGGCCTTACACAGCCGCTAGACCCTGTTTGTACCATTGGTGATTCCCATTGGCTGGACCATGTAGATCTCCTCGTCAAGCTGGCCATCCAAGAAGGCGTTGTTGACTTCCATCTATTCGAATTCCCAGTTGTGATAGACAACAAGGCTCAAAAGCGCTCACGCAGTGGTGTACTGCTCGACTGGGACAAAGGTCTCGTCAAATTCAACCCCAGAGATCTGAGAGAAACCTTTTGTTGTGAGGTGAGCTTTACATCGTTCAACTTTGCCATCAGGCTTCAGTTTTTGCCGTAGGACCCAACAAGTAGAGACTGCCTTGCGACCTGCAGGGAAGTCCACAAGCTCAAAGACACCATGCTCCTCGAGAGCAGTCAAATCCTCCTGCATGGCCTTTTCCTAGAGGTTAGCATCAGGTGCCTCATAAGCCTGCAAAACAGTAGTAGGCTCAAGAGGGAGAGTAGGAAGGCCGGAGACTGCAAAGCATGCGATGATAAAACCAGATATAGATGACTCAAAGGTATTATGAAACTCATGAGCCGCGGGGGTGCAACCGACTGTTGAGTTAGGGTGAAAAACACTGGCAACAAGTTCAAGTGCATCAAGACCAGTGGGTTGGACAGAGGGTCCAGCAGCACAGCACGATGCACTGGAGTGTGTGATCCGCTAAGAGGACAAAGAGGCCTGGGAGGGGCTGAGTGAATCAGCATTCGTGGATACGATAGAGGGTGTAGTGGTGGAGGACGATGCATTGGATTGTGAGCATCACTAAGAGGACTGAGAATCCTGAGAGGAGGATTTTTGAGGAAGATCATGAAGACTCCCCTCACGTGTGTAGGGCTCGGGACCAAGAGGAGGGACATGAGTTGGTGGTTCAACCTTGTCAACCACAATAGGCGTCTGCAACACAGGCTCAGGGGATGAGTTAGGAGTGGAACGCACAAGGGAATGTGTGTGGACACCATAGGGCATCGACTCAGAGGGCAGAGAGGATGCACGGGTTGGTGAGGACTTGGAGGACGAGCCAATCAGTGAGTCGGATAGAGGACAGGAAGTCACTGGCCATGAGAGAGACAAACACTGCCAGATTACTAGGAGGTGCCATGTCAGCATGGGAGGAAGGTGACGTCCAAAGACCGAAGACTGGGGCAGACACCCTCCCCCTAAGTGATAAAACGACGAGAGAGAAGAGGGTGGTGGGATGCTGGACAGGCCACGAGGGCGTCATGGAACCGGTTAGTGTTTCAGAAACACCAGGCCTTGGTCATGGCCGAGACACCAAGGAAGATGTAGAGGCGGGCGCAGGGGCTAAGTTTGCCATCCCAAAGTCCGCAGACAGCCAGACGACAACAAAGCAAACCCAGAGGCACACAAGATGCAGGTCAACGCGCTGGTCATTCCATCGCTCAAAAGGGGTGACGTGACGAGGGAGAGGACCGTGTGGGACACGGTTCTAAACCCAGGTCATGTATGACATGGCCTCAAAAGGAAAGAGAGGAGGAAGGGAAGAGGCACTACAAAGAGTATGGACACCTTCAGCAAGCGTATGGTTCCAGTGTTCAAGTTTTGTTGAATATGTAAGGAGTGGAAGGCTCCATACACACCTTGTGAGACGACAAGAAGCGAGCAATGGATCCCATGAACTCTCCACCATGTTCACAATGAAAGACTTTTAGACGATGACCACTGGCCAATTTGGCCTTGGGCAGCCAGGACTCAATAGTGGAGCAGACGTCACTCTTTTGATGGAGGGCAAGGACCCAACGCACTCTAGAGAAGTCATCAGTAAGACAGAGGAAGTAGCGGCCAACCCCCTCCAAGTGCATCATGGGCGAGGGGTCCCATGACGTTAGCGTGCAAGAGGTCAAGGGGGTAGGACATGCGCGACTCAGAAGTGGAAAATAGAGAATGGCGCATTTTGCCTTGAGCGTAGTTGAGGCAGTGAGTAGAGCAGAGGGCAGGAAATGTGGGGGCATCAAGACCATGAGCAGGCTGGTCACATAGAAAACTATCAATATCAGCATTGTGGATGTGACAGAGGCAGCGGTGTAACAACTATACGTGCACTGGAGAGAGGGAGCGTGTGACATGAACAAGGACGGTGGTATTGGGATGAGGCTCTAATGACAACAAGCGATACAAATAATCACAACACTTGCCACGTAGTAGAACACGGCTAGTGGTGCAGTGCATCACAGATACAACACCTTGGCTAGAGGAGAATTCCATCCTCTCGTCATTGAGATTCATAAGAGAGAGAAGACTGAGCTCAAGAGCAGGTACGTACAGCATGTCAAGGCTCAACTGAATTGTGGAACATCCCTCAACTGTGGAACATCCCTGAACATGACCCGATGACGGACCACGAAGACTGTTGTCAAAAGCTCACCAAAGTGTCCCCTCAACCAAACACACACTCTCACCTCCCTGGAGGTGTCTCTGGTGAAATGCATGAGAAAGGAAATATTCCAGCTGGCGCTTGTCATCAGGTGGATAAGGGGTGATGACAAAGCCTCGAGAGGGGCGCCGAGAGGTGTAGGTGGACGATGCCCAGGATGGAGGTGAGTAGGACCCGCAAGGGGGCCTGTAGTAGACTGGACCGTCGAATCCTGGAGGCCATCCCCAAGGATATGGCAGTGGTGGTGAAGGCATGGTGGTGCTGTAGGTGGTAGCGGATGGAGAGGATGAAGAATGATGGCTAGAGGATCCAGCTTAGGTACAAGTGTGAGAAGTACCACCACCACCACTTGAGGAGGGTGTCCAGTCCGCATGCATGGCGGATGCAAGATGGGCATCGTCGGGTGGTGCCGCAAACTTGGTTACGGTGTGGCCAGTGGCACCACAGTTCTAGCACATGACTTTGTTGGAGGAGGATGACGAAGATGTGGTGATGTCAGAATCCCAGCCTTTTCTGTGTCCTCCCTTGTACATCGCCACCTGCGGTACCACCTTTCCCTTTGCCCTTACCACGGCCACCACCTCCATTACTCCCGTGGGAGACAAGAGACATAGCTGTCGCGGTGGAGGTGGTGGAGGATGAGGCAGCAGTTGAGGCAGATGATGAGGGAAGTGCAGTGGTGGCTATTGTAACTTCTGCGAGATGGATACGCTTGTTCTGCAGCAAGCTCTACCAATCAGTGAGGATCTGGGAGCTGAGCTCTCAGAAGGTAGCAATGCCTGATGGTGCATCGGCAGGGACAGAGAAAATGGCCAAGCGCTCAAGCTTGGAGGCTTTTACCTCTCGAAAGACGTCAGATAGCTCGAAGATGAGGCTGTTTACTATGGAGAGAACAGTAGAATGCTGTCAAAAAGCGGCCTTGCCCTTGTCACGTAGCAAGCGTAGACTACAAGCCCAATAGGCATCGGCACTCTCATCCGGACACATAGAGAGCGTGTTGAATTTGACAGAGAGGATGCTCTGGGCTGCATGCCCAGTCACGGTTGTACAACACTTGATCAGCACGCAAGTGCCAACCAGGTCAACAGGTGTGATGTGCCTACATTGTATGACCGGATCTTGTCAGTGAGATTTTTGGGTCTAGCACGAATGCGGGCACGCACAGCATGGGCAGACTCAGATTCCACGGGCACAAAGGGAGGATTGGCAGAGGGGTTTGGCTCCTAGTATAATCCCAGAGCTACTTGCCTTGTGCCCAAGCAGTGAAGCGGACCTCCCAAGAGTAGAAGGTAATATTGAAAGTGAAGTGAGGTGGATTGGAGTCGCAGTCATGCTTGTGATGAGCTGGTGATGCTAGTGCTTTGGTAGCGGCTGCACCGGCGGTTGCTGCGACTGCGCGATGATCCGAGGAGGTAGAGTCAACAGTGGCAGATGCAAAAGTAAGTGATGTGGAAAAGGCAGAAGCAATGCCAGCAGCAGCGGCGGCAGAAGGTGTATCACACAATGTGGACTGAAGGCGGTTAAGAACCAAGTCATGTGCTTTGCAAAGGTCTCTTGACCAACTTTTTCAGCTCGTAGCTTTTAATCTACAGTGCGCTGCGCACAGAGTGCAAACCTCAAGACAATGCGCTCACACTGCAGCTGAGCTTGCTAGGCAGCACATTGATCATCACTGACCCGCATGATGTTGGCGACCTGACCCGACCAAAAAACATTTGGCAGAGTTTCCCTTGTTCCAATGGACGTGGGATATGTGTGATGTGTGTGTCAGGGCTCTGCTACAAGGCAACAAACCTGGAAACACAAACACACCAACGTAGATGGATTACAGAAGGGGCACGCGTAAGAGAGGAAGCCAGGCTCACCAGGCTTGGCGGCGTAGTGAGAACAAAGGAGTAAGAGCAGCTGCTGTTGAGGATGCCACAACTGCAACAGTGGCAGATATGGAGATGAAGAGGCAGGAGACTCCTATCAAAGAGATAGCTGTGAGAGTGGATATGGCTGCAACTATCAAAACCAACAGCTTAATGTGACGAGTCGTCAATGATGATGAGCATGGTAACGCTGACGCATGTGTACTGGAAGCATGGATGGAGATCACAACACTAGAAATTGCTGTTGCAGCTGCCACTGCTGCTGATGCTACCATGTATGCTACAGCTACAACCTGAGTAACGTCGTTGACAGCAACTGCTATGAGAGGACCTTGATCAATTGCTGCTCTAGTGTACATCTGAATGGCTCTACCAACAGTAGTGTTGGCAGGTGCACATGCAGCACGTGTAGTGGCAGCAAAAGTTGAAGCAATGACAGAACTTGAAACAAGTGCAACGTGTAGTGCAGAAAAGATATCAGGTGAAGAAGATGTAGCACACTCTACGGTGGATACAGCTGGAGAAGTTGCATAGCGTGGAATAGGGGCTCAAGGTGCTTCTGCCGCAGCCGCTGGTGCTGTTCCTCAAGGGAAAAAATCTTGGCACTGGTGACGAGTCCTATGGGACATTGGTGGCCTTACTTGAGATTGGGGAGGTCGGTTATCACGTAGTGACCCCATGGCTGGTGCATCCTGTGCCGTCGCTGAGTTGTTGGCAGCAGACTGAAACTATGTCACGTATACCATGGTGTCGTCCCACTCGTCATGCTCACCAGGATTGTAGTCTTCATCGGGATGATACCCCGGACTGTTGCCGTGAACGTTCGACCACAACTCACGATCAGCCCTCTCCTTGTACTACTCTGTCTTTTCATCAAGACCGTCGCGCTCCAGCACGACCATGGGTGAAGTCGAGATGGGGTCTCTATCAAGAGGAGACACCAATGCACTGGGTGCTTGGGTGCCTTGCAGGACAGTTGTATATCAAAGTGATGGATGGCAAAGTTTACTGCTGCTAATGCTGTCCCCACTGCTGCTGCTGCTCTAATGATGGTAACACGGCCAACGTATTCGTGTGCAGCATTGGCAGGCAGCAAGAGATGCTCCAGTTGTGGCCTTAGCACAGCCGAAGTAGACGCGGGCAGCTACAGTAAATATTGATATTGTTGCCATAACAACAGCTTAGATGCGCACATGCCTTTGTGTGGAATGCGGCTACAATGACCACAGCTTGGCCAATGTGAAAGTGAGCCACTGCAATGAACGTAGCTACTGTCCCCGTAGCCACGGCCACGATGCACGTGGGCTTCTCCGTGAGATGCAGCTACAATGGCTGTAGCTCGGCCGACGTGTGCGCGTGCAGCTGCGGTAGATGCTGCTGCACTTGCCGCTAAGTGTGCAAGAGCAGCTACGTGAGATGCAGCTACAAGAAACAATGTTGTAGTGGTCTTAGCACGGCCGATAAGAGTGTGCACAATAGCTGTGGATACTCCTGCTGTCAATGTGACCACAGCGGCAATGCGCATAGGAAGTTGTGTGAGATGCTGATGTGCGGAAGACCTGTGTAGTGGCTGTAGCACGGCCGATGAGAGTATGTACGGTAGCAGAAGATTTTGCTACTGTCGTCCCTGTGATAGAGAAGATGCGACAACCCTCTGAGCAGCTGTCAATGTGAGAGAGGACACGGTGTGTGTTACAACGGAATAGACGGCACTGAGTTAGGATGAAAGACGGCAAAGATATGCTTGAAAGCATAAGAGTTAGTTTAAGAGTGAGTAAGAGAGAGGGGCATTTCCTCCACCCTTGGCCTGGCCAGCCTGTGTGCAAACTGCACAATAGCTGCCCTATGGAAAAGTCCAAGAAACTATCAACCAAACAATGACCGGACAGATCCGGAAACAATACGGGTCACTTGGGTGGCGGAATGACAAAGAAAAAGAAGCAACGGAAGCTAAAAAATGAGCTCTACAAAACGAAGCTGACAAAGGTCAGAAGTGATGTTGCCGAGAATATGGCCCTCATGAACTGGCTACCGAGAAAATTCTTGTGTGCACATAGGGATGTACATGATAAAGCTCAGACCATCAAAATATCCATCCACCACTGTAGCTTAGCTGCATGTGAATGGCGTCAAGTCCAGAGGTCACCAAGATGGACATAGCAACATCCCCCCCATGACCCGTGGATCCAGACGCCATAATCGCGCACGTGGCACAAACAGTCAACGACGAGCCATGAGAGGCAGAAAAGAGCCACAATAATGCTAAAACGGATGACACATAGGCAGAACTAAGGCGATAAAATGGGATGAGATGGAGACACATCAACCGGGATCAGCGTGGAGAGTTTGGTAACCAACAGCATCCATTGTCACCTTGAACTTCCCATTGTAGAGCGTCTTGGTGAGGAAGTCAGCACGCTGCTGACGGGTGTCAACTCCAATCAGGTACAACTGTTGCATGAGATGTCACAACCAAATGTTCTCACAGGCACCTGCACCTAGAGGGACATACTCAGTCTCAATCAAGCTGCACACGACACAACCTTGCTTTCTGATCTTTGAAGAAACCACAGTGTCGCTGATGAGGAAGATACAACCTGACCGAATGTACATGTCACGATCTTTGTTCCAATCACTGTCTGTGTATCTATCAACAATGACAAAGGGCTATGCGTTAAAACACAAGCCAAGAAGGGATGTCAATATGAAGTAGTGGACAATATGCAACACCGCATGAAGATGGAGGCAACGGGAGCACTGGGAGAACTGGGATAAGAAGTTGACTGTAAATGCATCGTCGGCACCTGTGGTAGTGCCAAGAAACATCAGAGATCTGATGACCTGAAGGTCATGACGTCGACCTCGTCCTCTAACTACACATGGTCATTGGTCTTCAAAAGCTTCTGCCCAGCAAGCATCATAGGCAAAGACGCATGGGGAACAACAACCAAGAGGTCGGTGAACTGCTCTCTCAGAGTGCGGACATACTTGGACTGATGCACAGTGAGTATGCATTGCAAACGGTCACACTCAATCTCTATGCTCAAGAAGACGCGGGCACGGCTGAGATCTTTCATCTTGTATGTGGACTGGAGGAGGTCCTTCACAGCCTGGATAGCTTGTGACTCTGGCAAGGCGATGTGGAGGTCGTCCACATAGACTAAGACAGCAACAAACGGTGTCGTCGGAGCACTGACGGAAAGAATAAGGTCAGCGGGACTGCGACGCTAGCCACCGCGCTCAAGGGTGGTGAAAATCTCATGGTTCTTGCAGCGCAAAGACTGCTTTAACGCATACAATGCCTTATGAAGTCGCCAGACGCGGCCAGTACCATCGTCAAAGGCAGGCGGTTGAGCAAGGTAGATCTCCTCGTCCACGTGACAGTGTAGAAATACATTATTGACGTCCAATTGGTGCAGTTCCCAGTCATGCTGAGCCACCTGGCTAAGTAGTGTCTAGACAATCGAGTACTTCTCCACAGGGGAAATCGTGGTATTGTAGTCAATGCCAGGCACTTGGGAAAAGCCCTTCGCAGTGCGACGAGCTTTATAGTGATTAACCATGCCGTTGGAATTACGCTTGCACCAAAACACCCAACGTGCAGCAATGTCTTTGCAATCACGTAAGAGGTCCACCAGGTCATGAACACAATGCTCTGTGATCGCATTGAGTTCCTCATGCATAGCCTGCTCAAAAAGAGCAGCATCTGGGGAAAAGCCAGCTTGGCGGATGGTGTCTAGAACAGGCGGGAGAATCGTGCTGCCATGCCTGGAGAGTGCATTGGTGACAGATGCATGAGACACTGCAGGACCAGACTCTGCGACTGCAATAGCACGGAAAAAATCGTCCATGATCAAGGAATAGGCAACTACTCAGTTGGGTCGCACAACAGCCACTGCCAGACCAAGCGCATCCTGTCTGGTGGCAGGAGCTGGCTGGTCACTGGGAGGGGTTGAGGCCATAACAGATGGATGAGAGGACACAGAACGAACAATAGAGGGGACAAAGTGAGAGGAGGAGTGCAAGGGACGTAGGCAACAACCTGGAGCCTGATTATACGGGGCAAGGACAGACAAGAGAGGAGGAGCAACGGGGTCCGCTTCGGAAGGAGCCAGCGAGGGATCAGGGTGAAGTCGAGAGTTGCTATATGACGTAGGCAATGACACAGGTGAAGACGCAGGCGATGATGCTGGTGATGAAAAAGAGATAGCACCAGGTGATGAAACGGGCAGTGACATAGGCATAGATGAAGATGAAGAGGTGGATGTGGACACAGGCAAGGAGGTAGGCAACAATGCAAGTGCTGAAAATGAACAGGAGTTGTAGCCAGACTGCCTCAGCAGCCCCTACACCCAGGGCTTGTACTCTTCCTCTGATGAGCTACGTGCAATGCAGTCTTAGTTCTTGCTCCGCCAGGATACAGCGGTACCACCAAACAGGAACACGTAGCCGGTGCGACTGCGCCCGTCTAGACTCAAGGCCTAGTCACTATCAGTGTGGCCGTCAAGAACCACCAAACACTACCGGCGAAAGCAGAGTCCGAGGTACAGTGTAGAGACCACGTACCACACCACTCGTACAGCCGTATGAAGGGCTCTAGCTTGTGGAGCATGTAAAAACTGTGTAAGGAGGTTGAGGGCAAAGGCGATGTTGGGGCGTGTGGTAGAGGCCAATCGATGATCCAGGTGCCACGGGCATCACAATTGGAGTATGACACTGTGCAACGGGCAATGGAACACTCGGCCTCACACGGACGCTGAGCAACAGGCAAGTAGGAATGACGAAGGGCACGAAGGTGGGAGTCAGGAATCCAATCGGTATTGTAAGGTCCTTCATCATCACATGCCAATTGTGCCCCCCCACTCGAGTCATCACGAGCGACAAGAACAGACTAACAAACAGTCTTGGAACCACCTGGCTGCAGCAACACACTTGCACCTCTCTGAAAGCGAAGCGCCAGAAGGTGACGGAGCTCGGCGATGGTGCGGTCACACGGATCCGGATTGCCTCTGCTCACCGGTGGGGAGACGGAAACTACTGTGGTGGTGGTCGCCACGCGACCAGGGGCTGTGTTTCTCGACGCAAACCACTGTGCGTGTGCCGCCTGAAGGCCGCGAGTTATCGGTGCCCATTCGAGCGGCTGATGGCACTCGGTGTAGCAAGAAGCACCTCCACAGTTATAGCAGTGAAAAGTACGTCCACTAGTACTGACCGGTGGCTGCTGCTGCTGCAACTACTACTGGCCCGATCTACGCCTCTTCCTCCCCTTCTTCCCATGTGCAGTTGATGCCACACCTTGCGTCTGAGTTGGGGTAATTGAGGTGAAAGGAGAGGAAGAGGATGTGCCAGAGGGGCGGAGGAGTGTGTTGCAAGAGGGACGTCGGTGGCGACGCGATGATCGCTGCAGCAAGGGGACTCTCCTGATGGGTCACTGCTGCCTCATGGACGGAAGTCACCTGGAGAAAGAGTTGATGCGCCTAAGGAAGAAGTTTGAGGGAGATGGAGAAGGGCTCAAGAACAGTGTCGCTGTACCCAGAGAAGATGTCCGCGTGCTTAAGGCGAACGCCGAACATGATCGTGCAAAACGCCCACAGCTGTGTGCCTCCCGAGGTCCCCAGGCGCGTATAGATGCACATGGCCCGCCGCCAGTAAACGCTTGCGGACTCTGCGGGTTCTAGACAAAGGGAGTGAAAGGTGTGAATGTGAGTCGCGCGGGTGGCATGTGTCTCTGCAGCAAGCAGGGACAATGCGAGGTCCCAGCCCCAACGTGGGTTAGCACCCTCACCTGTGCCAACCTCTACAAGACAAGAGCAAAAGTCCACGACAGTCTTGCGCGGCATGGCGTAAAGGAGTCCGTGGATCGCCTTGGCCACTGTCAACACCTGGGCGCAATCCGTAACTTGATACAGACTGTGCTATTATGGCCATACCCCCTTCTGAGGTGGCCCAGATCTGGAAGAGAATCTCCCAACAGTCAAAGTCATCCTCGCTGACATACCATGGGGGTGTAGTCTCGAAGTCCTTGGGTTGCCGCTCTGTGGAAAGGAAAACCGCAGGCTGAGAAGGAAGAGCGATGGGGAAGACACGGGGACAAGGAAAGGCGCTAGGGAGGATCTCTGGGAGATGGGAAACAGATGTTTGTGGAGGCAGGGAACTTGTCTGAAGCTAGCGGAGACACTCCTGAAGTAAGCGAATTTCACTCGCGTGAGCGTCATCCTCCATGCCTGGCATGTCAGGGTCCTCATCCGAAGGATCAAGAGATGGTTGGTCGAGTCCTGCTCCTGGCATTGGTGCTAGTGCTGACTGTTGTGTAGAAGGTATGGCACCGCTGACTCCCTCGGAGGTTTGCTGTGGAGTCGTGGACTGTCCACGAAGGAGCTCAATGAGCGCCCGGATGGCGTCTATCTGCCTCTACTGCAGACGACGTATCTCATCCTACTGGCTCCACAGGTCCTCAATAGCCTACGAGTGTGGGCTCAGGACCCCTGAGGAGGAGGCTGAGGGGTCTGTTTGCCCTTTGCCCTTGTCACTGGCCAGAGTTATGTCAACGATCATTATGGGCCGCAATGTCCAACTGATCCGATTGCAAAACTGTCAGCGTTCCTCGAGGATTTGCGACGCTGGTAAAAAATGGGGAGACCACATTGAGGTGTGTGTGTGTGTGTGTGTGTGTGTGTGTGTGTGTGTGTGTGTGTGTGAAGAATCAAGAGGTCACTTGTGTGTGTTACACCCATAATCACAACTCCCCCATGACCCACAGATGAACAGCCAATACACACATGAGAACAGATGCAAGTCAAGAAATGACGCAACTCACAAGACTCACGTCAACAAGGGGCATCATGGGAGCGTATCAAACCAACAGCATGCACATCCGTTTTNTATGTGTGTGTGTGTGTGTGTGTGTGTGTGTGTGAAGAATCAAGAGGTCACTTGTGTGTGTTACACCCATAATCACAACTCCCCCATGACCCACAGATAAACAGCCAATACACACATGAGAACATATGCAAGTCAAGAAACGACGCAACTCATAAGAATCACGTCAACAAGGGGCATCACGGGAGCGTATCAAAGCAACAGCATGCACATCCGTTTTGAACATGCCACTGCTAAGAGCTTTGGGGAGGAAATCTGCACAATGCTGACGAGTGTCGACCAAGACAAGCTGAAGTTCTCCAGGAGCAATGCACTCACGTACAAAGTGATGCTAAATGTTGATGTGCTTGGTGCGGGAGTGATGCGTGCCATTGTGCTCAGTGATTGCCTTTGCACTTTGGTTGTCGCAGCGTAGAGTGATGCAACAGATGGGAACACGGAACTGTTGCAGTAGGCAAGACAGCCAAACACTTTCACACGTACCTACACCAAGCGCTGCGTAGTCTGCCCCACTGGCACTCCGGAAAACACATCCCTGATTTCCGATCTTCTAAGAGATGGCAGTCCCATCGTCAAGGAAGATGTAACCGGTGCAGTTATGAGCATCNGCACTCACGTACAAAGTGATGCTCAATGTTGATGTGCTTGGTGCGGGAGTGATGGGTCCCATTGTGCTCGGTGATTGCCTTTGCACTTTGGTTGTCGCAACGTAGAGTGATGCAACAGATGGGAAAACGGAACTGTTGTGGTAGGCAAGACAGCCAAACACTTTCACACGTACCTACACCAAGCGCTGCGCACTTTGCATCACTGGAACTCCGGAAAACACATCCCTGATTCCCACTCTTCTAAGAGATGGCAGTACCATTGTCAAGGAAGATGTAACCGGTGCAGTAATGAGCATGAGTGCCATGTGCCCAATCTCTATCTGTGTATTTGTCAACCACCACAGAGGGTTGAGCACGATAGCATAGCCCCACATGTGCACTGGACAGTGCATAACGGAGAAAATGCTGCCTCAAGGTTATTTTGGCGAGGCTATAAGGAGACCTGGGCCAAGAAGTTGACCGAGAAGGCCATGTCTTCCCGGGTGGTGGTCACAAGATACATGAGGGAGCCGGCCACACAGAGGTAGTGGATGACATCGACAGTCTCCCCCAATTGTGCTCAATCAAGAGACTTCAGTAGGTGCTGCCCTTCCAGATTCATTGGTGTGAATGCAGTAGGGGTGTCAACCAGTAGGGAGGCTTTCAAAAATTGCCCCTCTACATGCCCAAGTGCGGCGGTAGGAGGCACTGATGAGCTGCTAGAGAGAGGGAAATCCTTGTAGTTGGATCTAGCGGCTCAAAGATTGCTCTTTCTCCCAAAATAGCAGATTCTCCCTGAAATTTGATGAGTTGTTGAATCCGATGGAAGTTGTTTCACCATAATCAGACAAGTAACAAGGGATATATGAGCTTCCGAAGTTGGGATGTACACGGCGGATCTGGGAGCCGGACGTGTTTCAATTGCTGTTGAGAAATCAACCGGAACGAGTAACAAAAGTACATCTAGTGTTTTTGCTCTAGAGGACTGTCAAATCACTCCAGTAAATGGTCTGCTGGATGTTAGTAATACATGTTGTTACTGAGGGACTTAGCCAAAATCCCGGCACGGCGTCCGAAACTCAATAATACACTTTTTTACACAAAGACTTTGTCAAAACTGTGACTGCAGGTCCGCGGACAGGTTTCAAACCCTGTCACAACCCATCATCAAGCACGACCCACGTGACTGTCACATTGGGGACTGCACCATGCAGATTCCACTACAAAGGTGCTCCTCTAATGTGTAGATGTATGCAACCTGGTGCAAGTGCAGAGTGCAATGCTGACGATCACACTCAAGTTCCATGCCAAGGAGTACTCATGTCAGACCGAGGTCCTTCATCTTTTCTGTGAACTGCAGTAGGTTTTTCACAGACTGGAAAGCAGCGGGACTGGAGGAGGCAGTGAGAAGATCATTGATGTGAACCAGAATAGCCACGAATGGCTTTGAGGGGACACTTAGGAAGAGTGATGGATCCATAGTGTTGCGTCTATAGCTTCCTTTCTCAAGAGTTGAGGAGATCTCTATGTTCCGACAATGCAGTGACTGTTTGAGCCCATAAAGGGCCTTACACAGCCGCTAGACCCTGTTTGTACCATTGGTGATTCCCATTGGCTGGACCATGTAGATCTCCTCGTCAAGCTGGCCATCCAAGAAGGCGTTGTTGACTTCCATCTATTCGAATTCCCAGTTGTGATGGACAACAAGGCTCAAAAGCGCTCACGCAGTGGTGTACTGCTCGACCTGGACAAAGGTCTCGTCAAGGTCAACCCCAGAGATCTGAGAGAAACCTTTTGTCATGAGGTGAGCTTTACATCGTTTGACTTTGCCATCAGGCTTCAGTTTTTGCCGTAGGACCCAACAAGTAGAGACTGCCTTGCGACCTGCAGGGAAGTCCACAAGCTCAAAGACACCATGCTCCTCGAGAGCAATCAAATCCTCCTGCATGGCCTTTTCCTAGAGGTTAGCATCAGGTGCCTCATAAGCCTGAAAAACAGTGGAAGGCTCGAGAGGGAGGGTAGGAAGGCCGGAGACTGCAAAGCATGCGATGATAAAACCAGCTATAGACGACTCAAGGGTATTATGAAACTCATGAGCCACGGGGGTGCAACCGACTGTTGAGTTAGGGTGAACAACACTGACAACAAGTTCAAGTGCATCAAGACCAGTGGATTGGACAGAGGGTCCAGCAGCACAGCACGACGCACTGGAGCGTGTGATCCGCTAAGAGGACAAAGAGGCCTGGGAGGGGCTGAGTGAATCAGCGTCCGTGGATACGATAGAGGGTGTAGTGGTGGAGGACGATGCATTGGATTGTGAGCATCACTAAGAGGACTGAGAAGCCTGAGAGGAGGATTGTTGACGAAGAGCATGAAGACTCCCCTCACGTGTATAGGGCTCAGGACCAAGAGGAGGGACATGAGTTGGTGGTTCAACCTTGTCAACCACAAGAGGCGTAAGTCTTGTGAGTTGCGTATTTTCTCACACCAATGGCGAGACGACATTGAGGACCAGTGACACCAGCAGCTGCTGTGGCACTGACACTATCACCGGCACTGTCAACAGCATCAGCAACCTCACCAGCACTGGTGAGGATATAGGACAGATGAGGAGAGTGGGCAAGGCGCCGGTGAACCCATACCAGCGCTGGTTGTGGAGGAGAAACACGCTGTCTCTCAGGAAGCCAGGGAGCAGGAGGGGGAGGAGGAGGAGGAGGACGACGAAGAGGACGAGGAGGAGGAGGAGGAGGA
>SZWC01011667.1:22090-41492 GCA_023375785.1 Penium margaritaceum | reverse complement strand
TGAGACCAGGCAAAAGTCTGTGGAGGCTCTTGCTGCGGCCAGCTCGCTTGAGCACGTGCACGTGCACCTGTACACGGCCATGAAGGTGGAAGACCTTGAGGGTGCGCTCGAAGATGTGCGCGTTCACTTTCCCGATTGCTTCTCCATGTACCAGGATGATCTGTGGGAGGCACGAACCAACAAAGACAAGGTTGACGACGTCTGTGAGTTGAAAAGCACCTTCTACTCTGAGGCGTCCCCGCCGCTCCGCGCCTTCCCTTGTCTCAGGCTGCTCGATCTTGAGGCTCTGTTGGGTGTGACCTTAGACTTTGACTTGTTGCCATCCCTCGAGTTACTGAAAGTAGTTTGCTGCCACAGCACATTCACGCCTATGGGCACGCTGGCGAGCATGTCGCTGCTCACCTCGTTGGAGTTGCGCATCGCAACGTCCGAAGAGGGCGGCTCTGCACTTGAGCACCAAGGCCTGGACTCCCCCGCCTTCTCAGGTCTGCGAAGCCTCCGCTCCATCGTTATGGACCTGAGGGCGGTTCGCCGGCCATTGGACCTGTGTGCGCTTGCACACGTTCGCTCTGTGGACCTCAGGGGTGAGATGGAGGAGGCTGAGGTATATGGCGTCGAACAACTTGCCAGTGTGGAACTGCTTTCCTGTGAATGCCGCAACCCTCTTGCCCTGGCG
Organism: Penium margaritaceum; assembly: GCA_023375785.1. NCBI lineage: Eukaryota > Viridiplantae > Streptophyta > Zygnematophyceae > Desmidiales > Peniaceae > Penium > Penium margaritaceum. Next base: position 40,816 of record SZWC01011667.1, on the reverse strand, counting down.
GCTCAGCTGTCCAACCTGAGCCACCTCACGTCACTCGAAGTCACCGTCCCTCATCAACCTTTGGGGTTGCGGTCTCTCTCCAGTGTACCTCAGACGCAGCCGGCTGCAGGGCATGTCGTGATTCCGTGACTGAGGAGCCTTGAGCTGCGGCGTCTAATAAACTTGGACAAAGCGTGGGGATGGATGCTGCCCAACGTCGTTTGCCTTGTCCTCTCTGATGTGGATATGACCTGCCTCCCTGATGTATCCAAGGGTACGTGGCCACGTCTCAAGTTTCTGAAGATCTTGGGCGGATGTTCCCTCACATCCATATCACACACGTTGTTCACTCTGCCCTCTCTGCGCCGTGTTGTCATCAGCCACTGCAACGATCTGAAGCATCTCCCAGACATTCCGACCACCTCGGACTAACAGTGTGCGCTGTTGCGTGAGCTGGATCTGCTGTTGTGCCGGTTGCTGCGTTGTGTGCCGCATACGTTTGCAAATCTGCATGATCTCACGTGCATCAAGGTCCACGATTGTGCAAAGCTGAAGGAGTCCAAGCATTTGGATGGCAACCGCATCATCATGGCGGTGAGGTGACAGGATGAGGGGATAAAACTGTGGTGGACATCCACGCCTGGATATGGAGCTGTCGTGCCGTGCACGCTTGTTCTTATGTACGTAGCTCTAGTTCAACTCATTGTCCTTTGCATGCAAAGTGAAGGTGGAGGAGTCCATCCGTGGATGCTTGGATTGAAAGCTGTAACAAATGTGGTGTATTGGGTCTCGATGTCGATGATGAGTCCCACTATCTGTGCCCACTATTGCCAGCACTTGTGCCTATGCATTTCTTGAACATGGACATTGTAAAGCTTAGCTTTTGTTGTATCTTGCAGACCAGACCCCAATTCTCAGGATCATTGGCAAATGTGTGGCTGTAGTGAAATGCAATCTTGCGTTGGCAGTGCATACAGATACATGCAGTCATGCGTTTGGGCCAGAATCTCACCTTTCTCAAAATGAAACAGTTTTCTGCTTATGAATCTCATCATGTCAGTCGCTTGTGCAAGGAGGCACCTAGTAGTGCAAAAGGACATGTGATAAAGGTCCATTAGATTTGTGGGAGCAACTCGCACCCTGGCAAAGCATTCGGGAAAGTGTTTCAAATCTTTATAGCTCTTCGCACCGTGTTGGCATTTGCAATTGCACTATGTTGGTGTTTGTGGCTTCCACCCATCACGAGCAACGGCCAGGATAGCAGCGATACAGGAGAGGGCGATGAAATGGTCCCCGATGAGGACCCTGGAGGCACCGGCGCGTCGGCAGGTGGTGGACCACCCACTCGGAGCTGACCGAGGACTGCCCCAGCGTCGTGGATGCTGTCTCGGACCTCTTGTAGTTTTTCTGCACGCTATCCTTCATGGGGACGCAGCTGACGCCAGAGCACCGATGATTGGTGGCTCCATCCACCAGCAGCTGCCAGAGAGCTGCCACGACGCCCTGGATGCTTACCGGGGTGATTTGCGGTGTTTTTGCAGACGCTAGAGTTTTCTCGGTGGATAGGCTCTTGAGCCTGATTTGGATGTTTTGCATTTTCTGTCCACAAATCGGTGCCGGTCTTATGCGTGTGACCAGTCGTAGTGTCCGGCACAAGATTCTGCATCTCCCGGTTCAGGCGGCGCAGCGTTCTGATTTGTCTGCGCAGAGTTACGGCCAAAACGGTGTTTTTTGGTCGGTTTTAGGACAGACCTTGCACTGCCGTGTGCGACAGGTATTTATGCTATGGACTTGTCATTTGTTATCTGTCTCTGCATGTGTTTATTAATGAAAGCACATTTGACACTGAGTCGTGTCGTCTAGCCAAACCCTTGCCACTTCGCGTCCGACCTGTGTTGACGCCGTGAGCTGACTGAGCGCTGACACCCAGTCAGTGGCAAGCGTGCTAGAATATTCTCACACTGAACTTCAGTATTTCCCAGACATTTCCACCACCTCATGCAAAGAGCATGCACCATTGCGTGAGTTGGAGCTGCAGCCATGCCCCTCATTGTGTTGCCAAAACTCCCCAAACTCTGGAAGCTTACATTCATCAAAGTTGACGATTGTGCAAGGCTGAAGAATTCCAAGCATTTGGATGACAACGGCATTGTCATGGTGGTGAGGTGAGAGGATCAGGGTATTAAATTGTTGCAGATGTTGGTATGTGGGCTTGGAGCTCTATGAGTGTTACATAGTGTTGTGGAGTGAGAGCGATAGTGGGCACAAGAGAGAGAACTTCCTAGCACTGCTGTCGCGGGCGTGGAAGTACAAGCCAGCCAGCTAACTCACTAGCACACACAGGTGGAGGTGAGAACAGCAAGGGGTTGGCTAGGGACACAAACACAAGTGTCAGAAGCTGCAAATGTTGAAATATGCAGAGAGAGAAAGAGAGAGATGGCAATTGAGGTCTTGGCAACCTAAACAGTGTAGTGCACACACACGCGGCGCACAAGGGCGTTATGTTATAGCAGGACAAAACAATGGCAAAATCGCAGTTTTGGCCATAATTCCCTACAGACACGTCAAAACGACGAGCCGTTTGAACCAGAACGGCCGTACCGACAAGATCTACGTGCTGATAGGTTACACGCCTACGTGCTGTGACACAGCATGAATCTTAAAAACACGGAAGTCTAGTGGGTGCCCGTCACCGCCGGCCGCCAGCCTTCTGCCACCCTTGCCAGTCTTAGGGATCTGCAAGTGAATGGACATGAGCCGAGGGGTCACTATAAGCTGTGTACGACACACACGACAACACTCCCCCATGACCGGAGGGCGAAACACGTCCATGCACATGCAGACACTAACGTTGTACAGAGTAGGAAACGCACAGCCGCTGCAGGCAGCAGGTATAGTACAGGTAAGGTGGCACATGAGGAATCAACCTGCAACAAGGATGGGGCAGAGTCCAACGGAACGAGTGGCCGCATGAAACTTCAAACGACCCAAAGCCTTGGTCAGAAAGTCCGTGCACTGCCTGTCAGTACTCACGTGGATGACTCAGATCTCACCACGATCAACCAGATCACGCACGAAGTTGTTCTCGACAATGATGTGCTTTGTGCGTGCATGGGACACACCTGAGTTCTTGGCGATGGCCTCCGCGCTCATGTTGTCACACTGGAGGACCACGGGGGGAATGGGCTGACGCAGTTGACGCAACAGACAGACGAGCAAGACACATTCTGCTCCACCGGTGCCTAGGGCAACATATGTTGGTTTTCGTGCATCTCTCATTGTACTCTGTTGTGTCCTCCCGGCTTGTGTACATTGGCGTGCAGATGACTGACGGCAGGACTCGACGCTGCTGGAGTGTCACTCGATAGAGCCGACGTGCGCTGAGGCCCACGCACCGTTCGCTGGAGCCTCCTCCCTCCGGCGATGCGCTCAGCTCCATCGGTAGGCCTCCTCGGCGGTCGGGCCGCCGGCGGTCACTACCTCTGCAGATGCTGTTACCATGCACCCAGCTTTGTTTCTGGTTGTGGCATTGCATATGCATCGTCATGCTATGCCTAGGGTCCATGTCTCCTGCTCTGTGGCCCTGCTTGGTGTCACTGACTGTCGTAGGCACTGCCCATGTTCGGGCAGCCATAACTCTTTGCTACTATTTCTCTAGCTGATTATGACCGCACGACTGCGTTCGCAGCATCGGTATTATGGTATGGTCCAGTTTTCAGGCAAAACGGATGACGCCCGGGTTTTGGGCTGTCGGGCGTCTGGTAGGGCTCACCGAGAAAACCCTGTCTGGCAGAAAATAGGTCTATGACTATTTTCTCATTGGCTGGTTAGCTGAGTAACAAGTTCTACACTAGTGGGGGGGAGCTAGAACTTGGAGGGGTCTCCCATTGTTGCTTATTCTTCATTCCTAATCAGTCACTTTCAGTTTTCAGCTGCTTTCTGGTGCTAACACTGGCACGCGCGTTTCTGAGTAACAAACCCAGAGCTTCCAGACTTAAACTCTAGAGCAGCCAACTAAGGGGGCAGCAGACTTAAGCAACAAGCGTGGAAGCCCGCACGCTGCATCAACAACGCTGCTGCCCCAACTTGNATTCTTCATTCCTAATCAGTCACTTTCAGTTTTCAGCTGCTTTCTGGTGCTAACACTGGCACGCGCGTTTCTGAGTAACCAACACAGAACTTCCAGACTTAGACTCTAGAGCAGCAAACTGAGATGGCAGCTGACTTAAGCAACGAGAGTGGAAACCCGCACGCTGCATCAACAACGCTGCTACTCCAACCTGCTGCCTAGGTTTTTTAGCTTGGTATCAGAGCTAGAGCGTAGGAGCAGCAGTAGAAGACTGGCGTACAAGTGGCACACAACGCCGGCGGACCCCCATACGTGCCAGTGCAGGGGAAATGCTGCCGGATTTTCTCTGGGAGCATTGACCGACCTGGTGTCGGCATCAAGTTTTTTCCCACAGCCACTGGGCTAAGGGGAAATGCTGTCGAATTTTTTTGGCAACATTGACCCCCAGGCGTGACGCGACGAGGTGAGCTGCAGGCCGCGTCTGATACCTGCGGGCAACGACACACGCTGCAACGTCACCCAGGTGTAGTGACTGGCACCTGCACGTAGCAGCAAGGACCTGCAGCAGTGGCAGTCGTAGGCAAGGGCAGCGAGCAGTGGCAGCAGCATTTGCATACAGCAATAGTAGCAGGCAAAAGCAACAGCTCGCAGCAGCACGTAGCAGCAACAGCCCGCAGTAGCAGCAGCTCGCAGCAGCACCTCGCAGTAGTAGCAGCAAGAGCAGCAGCGTCTAGCAGCAGCAAGCAGCAGCAGCAGCATGCAATAGCTGGAGTAGTGTGCAGCAGCATTAGTAGCGGGCTGCAGCAGCCACAGCAGCGAGCCGCAGCAGCAGCCAGCTGCAGCAACAACAGCAGCGAGCAAGTGGTGGCAGCAGTCAGCAAAGGCTGCTACTGCTCGCTGCCCGCAGTGAGCGAGCAGCGAGCAGTAGCTTGTTGCTGCCAGCGAGCAGCAACCCGCTGCTCACAGCAGACAGCAGGCAGCTGCTCGTTGTGGCAGAAGAAAAAAGAAACTAAAAAAAAATATAAAAAAAGAGTAGGAAAAAATCCCTCACCCCATTTTCTTCTTTTCTACCACTGCAGGAGCTACCTTAGCTGCTGCAGCAGCCAGATCAGCCGCAGTAGTAGAAGCAGCTGTTGCAACTGCAGCCGCAGCAACAGCAGCACAAATACCAGGTGTAGTTGCAGCAGCAGCTGCAGCAAGAGCAGCAGCAGCAGCAACAGCAGCAACACCTACATCAGTACAGCAGCAGCCGTAGCAGCAGCAGCACCAACAGCTGCAGCAGCAGCAGTAGTAGCACCAGCAGCATCTGCAGTGACTGTAGCAGCAGCAGCAGTAGCAGCAATAGCAGCAGCAACACTGGCCCTAGCAACCGCTGCTGCTGCCCTCAGCATCCCACTGCTGACATTACATCTGACGTCACTGCTGACGTCCTCAACAAAAAATTGGGGGAGAAAGGGAAGGGGGAAGACAACCAAAGGGTGGGTAGAACTCCCACCGCCCCAAGCCAATGCTGATATCAGCAACACAAAGAGAAAAAAAACAAGGAGCACCAAACCATGGCTGGTAGCCCCAGTCGGGAGGGGTCCTCCTCTATTCGGGGGACCCCCAGCCCCTATTTCTTACAATGACTACAGCAGCAGTAGCAGCATCAGCAGCAGAAATAGCAGCAGCAGTAGCACCAGTAGTAGCAGCAGCAGCCCACTGGCGTCGTTGGCGGCAACCCTGACCCCCTCCCTCCTCTTCAGCAATAGCTCGCTGCCTTGACGCTGTAGCTTACAGCGCTACAGCCATTAGCCTCCTAGACTGCCACCAGTGTGCCGCCATCGTTCATCCCTCCAGGGCACGCCAACCCAGTTGTGTCTGTTGCCATGTACTACCTGACACAACAGCAGACTCAGCGCTAGCGACAGGCTGTGACCTCTATCCTTGGTCCCACTCTGGGCGTCGGCCGCAGGCAGAAGGACTTTGAGATGCCGCCGCCGACACTTCAGGCCGACGAGCAGTTCCGGAGCTGGGAGCTCAGCTTCCGGATCTGGGTGCAAGGTGAGGGCCTGTGGGCATACTACACTCTCCCTTATGACCCCGCCCAGGCCGACCAGCTGTATGACGCTGGTCGGCCGTCCGTGCCCTCGTCCCAGTCGCCCCTCCAGCTTCCCGCCTGGCCCTAGAGCCTTTCCTCGGCGACTTCATTGCTGGCGCCATCCGAGACCCTGCAGCCGTATGGCACGTCCTCACCCGGTCTCATTTCCTGTCCAGCGACGCTGAGACCAGTCGTCTGCTTCGGGAGTTCAACTCCCTGCACATGGGGGAGACCGAGACGGTCACTGCCTACTGGCAGCGGGCAGAGGACATCCTCTGTCGTCTCGGCAAATCTACCCCACCCCCTCTGTCCGCGCTCCTCACCGTTAAGCGTGGCGCCACTACCGCGTACGCGGATGTCTTCGTGCACTACCCCCAGGACGTCCTCTCCACCATGGCGGCCCAGGGTACCCTCATGCCCTGGGCATACGAGCTCTTCCTCCGCATTGAGGAAGCTTGTCTGGACTCCCAGCTCCATCACACGGAGGCTCTTGCATCCCTTGCCATCGCCTCCCCTGTCTTCGCCTCCAAGGCTGTTGCTTCCCACGCCGCGGCTACCTCATATTCTTCGGGGAAGAAGGAGAAGAGCTGGAATAAGAAAGGCAAGGGTCCGCCGCAACAGCAACAGTAGCAGCCGTCGGCCGGGTCCAGCGGTGGTGGCTCGGTCTGCCACAACTGTGGCCAGCCCGGGCACGGGTGGTACACGTGCCCTCTCCCGACGGACGAGGCGTGCGTTATCGCCACCATGCGTTGCCAGCAAGAGCAACCTCTTGCCTCTGCCGCCCTTGCTCCCACTGTCCCTAAAACCTCGACCTCGTCCAGCAGCTCCGCCACTCCGACAACTCCGCCAGTCCCGCAGACACCCGCGCCGCAGCAGTCCTATCCGCAACCGTCGGCACCTCTGTTTCCGTCACCGGCGCTATCCCTCCCTTACCCGGGTTCCGGTGCCATCACTCCGCACTCGGTCTACACTCCGGGGCCGTCCTCCCGTGAGCGTCAGCTGGAGCAGTTCATCGCGCTCCAGCTCGACCTGACGTGCCCTCCTCCCCAGGGAAGTGCGAGTTGTATCACCTCATCCTCTCCTGCCTAGCCTTGCATGACTGAGACTGAACTACGGTCATGTCCCATTTCCTCATCTGTCTCATCATCTCCCGTGGTCTCCTCTACCCCTTCCTATGACGACGTTGCGTGGCTTGATGATTGGCAGTCTCGATACGTGCCTCCTTCCACCGCGCCCGCGTCCCTTGCTTGCTGCCATGTAACCGTTAGCGATCTGGCGACCCCGGTCTAGGACACCGCTGACACCTGGATCATCCACTCCGGGGCCACGCATCACATGACGGCCTCTCGTGAGGCCTTCAGTATGCTCGGTCCTGTAGGCGATGTCTCCGGTGTCCAGACGAGCTCCGGACAGGTGTTGCCTGTCCGTGGTGTTGGCGTTGTTCGTTTTCGTGGTCCTATCGGTGACGTCTTTCTGACTGATGTCCTCTTCTTCTGTGGTCTTGAGCTTAACCTCCTTTCCGTCAATTCCCTTGACCACATGAGCATGGACGTTGTGCACTCGCGGGGTGTTGGCACTGTGTCGCTGCGTTCGTCTAGTCTCGTAGTACTGCACGCCACCGCCCGTGGCAACCTGTGGCATGTGCCCCGTCTCTCCTCCTCCCGTTGCGTCTCCTCCCCGTCGACCGCTACAGGCCATGTGTTTGTCACCAGCACGCTTTCTCCTTCGCACACTCGCCTCTTGCACCGCCGCCTTTGCAACATCCACTCTGCCGCCGTAGACAGCATGCTCCGCACCCAGCCGGCCAAGGGCCTTGACCCGGAGACTTTCCCCCTCCCGTGCCCCACTGAGTGCACTGATTGCGCTCAAGGGAAGATGCACCGGTCCACATACCCTTTGTCTTCCTCCCGTGCGTTCGTCCTTCTTGACCTTGTCCATTCGGACGTCATGGACCCTCTCCCCACGGAGTCCATCAGCGAGCACGGCCGCTATGTACTCACTCTCACTGACGACTACTCTCGCTACCGCTCGGTCTTCTGCCTTCGACAGAAGAGCGATGTCGCCCGAACCATCCAGGACTGGCTTGTCCTTGCGGAGCACGAGTGTGGTCACTCTCTTTGCCGCTTTTGCTCCGATCACAGTGGTGAGTACATGGGTGAGGCCACGACCTTTCTCGCCTCACGCGGCATCCACCATGAGACATCCGCGCCCCATACGCCCGCCCAGATTGGTTTCTCCGAACTGTGGAACCGTACCATGGCCGACGCCATCAGCACCATGTGGGTCAAGTCTGTTAGGATGAGATCCGCGTGGTGTGGTCCCGACGTTTGTCTGATCGTCTCTAGTGGTTCACGTCTACTGTTTTGGGCGAATCTGAGACTGAGCGTGAGCTTTCTGGTCGCCTCACGCTATGTGAGCAGGAATTTAGAGATAGTCAGTTTGCAAAGGGAATAGCGTCGTTTTGCGTTAGTTTTTTAACATGGACATGATCACAACATTTATAGGGCTAGTCATGAGCTTTCCAACGCAACAAACCGCGCGCGATTCGGCCAAGCGTAGCGCACGTTCTGCTTGCCGAAACGCAGGTCTCACCCACCACAGAAGCCTGACGCTGCCACTTGCCGTGGCGCCTTCCTTCACGTGCGAAGCGCCTTTCCCAAGGCGGATATCCCATTGCACATGGTGTGGGGGTCCCCTGCACTGTTTCCACGCACCCTACCCACTTTTGGTTCGTGTTTGGTGATGGGGTGTGACGAGGTTCGAAACCTGTCCGTGGACTTGCAGTCAGAATTTTGACCGTCCCCGAGTAACAAAACGTACTACTGAGTTTCGGACGTCGAGCCAGGATTTTGGCCGTCCCTTAGTAACAACCTGCACTACTGGATCCGGTGGATGATCCACCTGATCAGGCGGATCATCCACCGGACGCCTCGGCAGGCCTATCGGAGCATTTTCTCCAGATGGTATTTTTGTTACTCGGTCCGGTCGATTATCGACCGGATTTCGAGTCGCAGCCGGCTCCCAGAGCCGCTGCGCATACCCCAACTTTGGAAGGACATATCTCCCTTGATACTTGTCAGATTCTACCGAAAAACTTCCACCGGATTCAGCGACTCATCAACTTTTAGGGGCCATCCTCCATTTCAGGATTCGAGCAATCTTTGAGTCGCCAGATCCGCCGGAGCGGCGTTTCCACTTTCTGGCGGCTCGTCTGCGCCTCCCGGCGCCACTCTTGGGCATGCTGAGGGGCAATTTTTCAACAAAGTCCGGTCTCTCCAATGGCTTCTACTTTGAAGCCATGGCCTACATGACCTGGGTCTGGAACCGGATCTCCCATGGTCCCCTTCCCCGCCAGTCCAAGCCTTACTAGCATTGGTGCGGTCAGCGCGATGACCTCCGCCCGGCTCGCGTCTGGGGCTGCGCGGCCGTTGTGTGGCTGCCCGCCCCGCAGCAGGGCGGCAAGCTCACCCCCCGCGGACGTCCTTGCACCTTCCTCGGTGTCTCTCGTCAGTCCAAGGCCTGGCGCTTCTGGGATCCCTCCCGACACTACATGGTCGAGTCCCGGGATGCCCTCTTCTTCGAGGACCTATTTCCTCGTGACCTCATTCGCTCTGGCTCGTCCGTGTCTATCCCGTCGCATGGAGGAGTGTGTCCATCCTCCATCCTGCTGCTTCCGGGTGACACATCTTCCAGTCCCTCTGAGCCGGCAGCCCCAGTCGTGTCCAGTGCTCCCTCTGAGCCGACAGCCCCAGTCGTGTCCACTGGTCCCTCTGAACCGACAACCCCAGTTGCGTCTGCTGGTCCCTCCGGGCCCACGGCCCCTCCGGGCCCACGGCCCCAGTCGTGTCTGCTGGTCTCTCCAAGCCGGGAACCCCAGATGCGTCCGCTGGTCCCTCCAGGCCGTGAGCCCCAATTGTGTCCGCTGGCCCTTCTGGGCCGGCAGCCCCAGACGCATCCGCTAGTCCCTTCGGGCCGGCAGCCCCAATCGCGTCCACTGGTCCCTCCGGGCCGGCAGCCCCAGTCACGTCCTCCGGTCCCTTAGGGCCAGCAGCCCCAGTCGCGTCCGCTGGTCCCTCTGGACCGGCAGCTCCAGTCGCGTCCGCTGGTCCCTCCAGACCGGCAGCTCCAGTTGTGTCCGTTGGCCCTTACGGGCCAGCAGCTCCAGTCGAGCCCGCGGGCCCCTCCGGACTAGCAACCCCGTCTGCCTCCATTGGCCCGTCGGACTCAGTACCATCTCCTGCCTTGCCACGCTACACACGTGGCCCAGGCGGCAGCCTCCGACCAAGACCACTGGTGAGCGCGCAGACAGTCGCACCACGCTCCGTGGCGCCTTGACCCCCCGTGGCTCCACATGTCTCCTCCACTCCCACGGTCATGAGTGGGGACCCTGGCACCAAGGCCCTTGGCTTCACCACCTCGGCCATCATTGCAGACCTTCACCCGGGCTTTGCACTGGGCTATGTCATGCTTCATCACGAGCATCGGCACGCTTTCTTGGCTGCACTCGCGCGCATCCCACATGGGGCTCGAGATGCACACGCTCTCTCAGTCCGTTCTATAGCATGCCCGGAGGACCCAACTACCCTACGCAAGGCACGAGCCTCTCCTGAGGCCGCACACTGGGACGTTGTCTACGCCGATGAGCTCACTGCTATCCGACAGCACCATGTGTACGACCTTGTCGACCTTCCTCCGGGTCGGAAGGCCATCGGTGCCAAGTGTGTTTTTCGGCGTAAGTGGAAGCCCGACGGGTCCTTGGACAAGTACAAGGCCCGCCTTACAGCCAAGGGGTTTGCCCAGATTCCTGGGGTTGACTACGACCAGATCTTTGTCCCAGTTGGCCGGTTCTCCACTAGCCGGGCGCTCTTCAGCCTGGTCGCCCAGCATGGGTAGGAGCTGCATCAGATGCATGTGAGCAACGCGTTTCTCCATGGCTCACTAGAGGGTGAGGAGCTCTACATGGTGCAGCCCCTAGGCTTCGACGACGGCACTGGGAGAGTCTGGCGACTGTGTAAGGCCCTCTATGGCCTGAAGCAGTCGCCTCGGTGCTGGAACCAAGAAATCAGCAGCACGCTGCTTCGGGACGAGCTGTAGTGCAGCACCGCTGACCCCGCATTGTTTGTCAGTCCGCGAGGCCAGAATTTTTGCCACTGTTCTGGTTTACGTCAACGATCTCCTTATTGCGTGGCCAGAAACGGCTACCATCTAGCGTGTCAAGGACTTGCTGCATGCCGCCTACCAGATGAAGGATCTCGAATCTGCCACATTCTTCCTGGGCATGGAGCTCGAACATGTTCGCTCCCAGGGCGTCCTGCACATCCACCACGCCGCCTATGTGCACACTTTGTCCACCCGCTTTGCGGAGGACCTGGCACTCGTGCTAAGCGTATCCTCACCCATGTCACCCGATGGCCAGGTGAAGTTGAAGAGTCCTAACCTAGCTGTTGTGGGGGAACCAGTTGAGGTGACCACGTACCTGCGAGTCATCGGGTCACTGATGTTCCTGGCGACGACGACGCGCCCAGACATCGCGTTCGCCGTCAACCACCTGGCCCAGTTTTCTCAGGAGCCGCATCACCTCCATTATGAGGCCGTGATCCGAGTACTGCGCTATGTCGTCTCGACTCCTCAGCAAGGTCTCATGTTCCGTCGTCAGCCGTCTGTGGTCGCGGTGGGTTACACCGAAAGTGACTGGGCCGGCAGTCCGGACGGTAAGAGTCGCACAGGCTGGATCTTTCTGATTGGCATCACAGCTGTGTCCTGGTGTAGTGGCAAGCAGGGGTGCATTGCACGCAGCACTGCTGAGGCTGAGTACGTGGTTCTTGGCTTAGGCGTGTGTGAGAGTGTGTGGCTGCGTCGTTTGCTGTCAGAGTTGTGTCAGCCTATCGCATCCATCATGTTGCATTGTGACAATGAGAGTGCCATGGCCATCGCTGACAATGACGGCGTTCATCATACACACACAAAGCACATCAACATTCAATATCACTATGTGCGTTTGTTGTTGCATGACGGCAGCATCAGCATCATGTGGGTTGAGACAGCACGACAATTGGCCAACATCTTGACCAAGGCACTGAAGCGCGACTCGTTCAAGAAGGCTGTGAGTTTGGTCGGCGTGCGTCCATGAGTGGCTCTCTTTGTCCCTGCTCACATCTCTGCGTGGCTTGGGGGAGTCTGGTCGTTGACTGTCTCTGCTCGCACATGTGCACTACGCCTGTGAGTCATGGGGGAGTGTTGGCTTTCGCACATCTCTCATTGTACTCTGTTGTGTCCTCCCGGCTTGTGTACATCGGCGTGTAGATGACTGATGGCGAGACTCGACGCTGCTGGAGTGTCACTCGGTGGAGCCGGCGCGTTGTGAGGCCCACGCACCGTTCGCCAGAGCCTTCTCCCTCCGGCAATGTCCTCAGCTCCGTGGGCAGGCCTCCTCGGCGGTCGGGCCGTCGGCGGTCCCTGCCACTGCATATGCTGCTTCCATGCACCCAGCTCTGTTTCTGGTTGTGGCATTGTGTCTGCATCGTCATGCTATGCCTAGGGTCAATGTCTCCTGCTGTGTGGCCCTGCTTGGCGTCATTGACTGTCGTAGGCAGTGCCCGGTTTCGGGCAGCCATAGCTTTTTGCTACTAGTTTTCTAGCTGATTATAGCCGCACGACTGCATTCGCAGCGTCGGTATTATGGTATGGTCGAGTTTTCAGGCAAAACGGATGACGCCTGGGTTTTGTGCTGTGGGGCGTCTGGCAGGGCTCACCGAGAAAATCCTGCCTACCAGAAAATAGGTCTATGACTATTTTCTGATTGGCTAGTTAGCTGAGTAACAAGTTCTACACTAGTGGGGGGAGCTAGAACTTGGAGGGGTCCCCCATTGTTGCTTATTCTTCGTTCCTAATGGGTCACTTTTAGTTTTCAGCTGCTTTCTGGCGCTAACATTGTCACACGCCTTTCTGAGTAACAAATCCAGAGCTTCCAGACTTAGACTCTAGAGCAGCAGACTGAGGGGGCAGCTGACTTAAGCAACGAGCGTGGAAGCCTGCACGCTGCATCAACAACGTTGCTGCCCCAACCTGCTGCCTAGGTTTTTTGGCTGTGTTGCGTGCGATGCAGCCCTACCTCCCACTTCGCTCGGACACTGCAGTGCCTCCAATGAGAAAGATGTAGCTGGTGCGGCTCTTGCCATCTGGACGCCACGCTCAGTCACTGTCTGTGTACCCATCAAGCACAACTGACACCTGCTTGCAAAAGCACAGGCCGAAACGTGCGGTGGACAGAATATAGCGCACACACCGGACTGCGGCCTCCAGTGTTCGCTTCCGCGGTGCCTGCAAGAACTGGACGAGCAGGTTGACAGTGAAGGCAATGTCGGGCCGTGCCATTGTGGCCAAGTACATGAGCGAACCGATGACTCGCAGGTACAGGGTCACATCAATTGGCTCCCCTAGGTCAGCTGGGTCATCCACCTTTAGGGCGGCCTGCCCCTCAGGGGTCATGGGCATGGAGGCCGTGCGGACGGCAGCGAGGAGTTCGACAAAGTACTCCCCCACAGTCTCTGTGTAGCGTCCCTAATGGACACGGAGTGTGCGGCGGACACGGTCACGCACGATCTCTATCCCTAGAAAAAAAGAGGCTTCACTAAGATCTTTTATCTTGTAGGCCGAGGAGAGAATGGCCTTGGCAGTGTTCACTACTCCCAAGTCGGACGAGGCGATCAGAAGATCGTCCACATAGACAAGGATGACAGCGAGCGGTGCTGGGGAATGTGAGGTGAACAGGGATGGATCAGCATCACTCTTAACGTACCCAGCGGGTCTCAGCGTGCTGGTGATCTCCTGGTTCCAGTAGCGAGGTGACTGTTTCAGGCCGTACAAGGCCTTTCGCAGCCGGTACACATGACTGGTACCATCCTCAAACTGGGTGGTTGGACCATGTCGATCTCCTCCTCAAGATCCCAGTTCGGGAAAGCGTTGTTGACATCCATCTCATGGAGCTCCCAGTCCTGCGGTGCAGCCTGGCTCAGCAGCGTGAGCGTGGTCGTCATCCACCCAAAAGGAGCAAAGGTCTTGGTGTAGTCCATGCCAGGGACTTGAGAGAAGCCCTTTGCTGCCAGGTGCACTTTGTAGCGCTCCATAGTGATGTCTGGCTTGAGCTTCTTGCGTAGAACTCACTTGGCCTTGATGACCTTGCGGATCTTTGGCAAGTCCACCAGCTCAAAGACGCCGTGCTCTCGGATGGCATCAAGCTCAGCCTGGCAAGCAGTGCGCCATTGCTCAGTGTCGGGGGCTGAAAAAACCTCTGGCAGACTAGTGGCATCGAGAGACAACACTTGTGTACTGCGTGTAGCTAGGGCATATGCCGCAGAGGGAGGGTCGACTGTTACCATGGACTCAGCGGCGTCACGAGCAAGACCACGCTCGTGAGCAAGTAGTGCCAACCCAGTGGCAGAGCTAGGGTAAACCTCAGCAAGGCCGTGAGCACTCACGCCGGGGGCCTTTGTGCCCGGGTCACCTCTGACGACGCTGCGCGTGGGGCAAGGGCGGAGACGTCCGCCGGGTGCCGGTGTGTAGGGGGTCCAACGGGGCAGGAGCAGTGGGTGCTGCTAAATCACATGCCGGTTCGGATTGCACGGCAGGCACGCCACTCGAGGCAGGCATGGCCTCAACAGCTGGGGACGGGCCCAAGGTAGACACAGGTGCGTTCGTGGCCAGAGGTAGGGACGGCTCAGAACCAGACACGGGTGCAGACGCAGGGTCGGACTGAGCTTCAGACGCAGGGTCAGGCAGGGCCTCGGACGCAGAGGCAGGCTCGGACGTAGACTCGGACACGGGCGAGAGCGGAGAGTCGGGGGCAGAGGAGCGAGCCGTAGATGGGGCGGAGCTGGGACTGGGCACAATTTCTGGGGACAGTCCCTGGGGTGTCGGCGATGGAGTGACCGTACTGGCTGAAGGAATTGTGCCAACCGTGACAGGAGCCTCCCCTACACTACGGGGTCCAGCACACCCAAGAGCATGAGCAGCATGCAGAGCGTGGATGCGAGTAAGGTCACAGAAGGCGAGATGCCCGAAGAAAAGAACGTCATGGGACTCCACGATGTGGCGGCGCTCAGGGTCCCAGAACCGCCAGGCCTTTGACCGCGAGGCGATGCCGATGAAGGCGCATATGCGGCCTTGCGGAGAGAGCCTGCTCCCCTGCTGCTCTGGTGTGAACCAAACGCAGGCAAGGGAGCTCCAGACATGGGCCAGGTGCAGATCCGCACGACACCCGTACCAGAGCTTGTAGGGTGTGTGGTGACCTGGCAAGGGGCCGTGGGGAATGCGGTTCCAAACCCAGGTCATGTATGCCATGCCCTCAAAGGCAAAGGCCTCATGCATAGCACTCTCGGCGTGCATGGCACGAACCGCATCGTCCATGGTGCGGTTCCAGCGCTCGGAGACACCGTTCTGCTGGGGGGTGGCGGGAGCTGAGAGGTTGTGGAAGACACCAAGCTCGGTGAAGGAGCGGGCCATGTCACCCAGGTACTCGCCACCGCGGTCATAGAGAAAGGTCTAAAGGGGGTGGGGAGACTGGCGCTCGGCCATGACCAGCCAAATGCGGACGGCAATGGCAGCATCGCTCTTCTGATGCAGACTATAGACCCAGCGCATACGCGTGAAATCATCAGTCTACGTCAGAACGTAGTGGCCGTGGTCCTCCTAAAACTCGACAGGGAGCGGACCCATGAGGTCGGAGTGGACAAGCTCCAAGGGCCGACGAGCCCTAGAGACAGACGCAGGATAGATGGACCGATGCATTTTGCCTTGTGCACAGGCTAGGCAGTCGGTCGTGGGCGGCGCCTCGAAGGACGCCGCATCAAGACCGAGAGCAGGCTGACTGCGGATCAGCCTGTTAACAGCCCCCAGGTGTACATGACAAAGGCGTCGATACAGGAGACGGTGGTGCTCGGGTGATAGAGCACCAGCGACGAAGACAGGAGCAGTGGGAGATGGAGGCAAGGGGGGGGGGCACTCACAGAGGACCCAGAGATGTGATACAGATCCTCGACGACCGTCCCACTGAGGACTGTCTTCTCGGAGGCGCGCACAAAGATGTGAGCATCGACATGTGTGTGCGTGACACCCAAGTCCATCTTGGTGCGAGCACAGACAGAGAGCAGGCTGAGTTCCAGATCAGGGACAAAGAGGACGTCGGAGATGTATACGGGACCAGCAGGCCCGGTAAACTGCACAACCCAACACCCTCGACAGGTACCTCATGGCCAGCTGCAGTGCGAACGGAGCGAACAGCGCCAACAGGATGCAAGAAAACAAAGGCGTCAAGACGGCACGTCATGTGATGGGTGGCACCAGAGTCAACGACCCACGTGGCGTCAGTGACGCGCGAACAAGGGGTTGGCTAGGGACACAAACAAAAGTGTCAGAAGCTGCAAATGTTGGAATATGCAGAGAGAGATGACAACTGAGGTCTGGGCAACCTAAATAGTGTCACGGACCTAGTGCACACACACGCGGCGTACAAGGGCGTTGTTTTCTAGCACGACAAAACAGTGGCTAAAACGTATTTTTGGCCATAATTCCCTGTAGACACATCAGAACGACGAGCCGTTTGAACCAGAACAGCCGTACCGGCAAGATGTACATCCTGACAGGTGGCACGCCTATGTGCTGTGACACAACACGAATCTAGAAAAATACGGAAGTCTTGTGGGTGCCCGTCGTCGCCAGCCGCCAGCCATCTGCCACCGTTGCCAGTCTCAGGGATCTGCACGTGAATGGACATGAGCCGAGGGGTCACCGTAAGCTGTGTACGACACACACAACAACACCTCCCACTCGGAGCTGTCCGAGGACTACCTCAGCGTCATGGATGCTGTCTCGGACTTCCTATAATTTTTCTGTAGGCTATCCTTCATGTGGACGCAGCTGACGTCGGAGCACCAATGAGTGGTGGCTCCATCCACCAGCAGATGCCTGAGAGCTGCCATGACGCCCTAGGTGCTTACAGGGATGCTTTGCGGTTTTTCTACAGACACTAGAGATTTCTCGGTGGACAGGCTCTTGAGCCCGATTTTTCATGTTTTGCATTTTCTTTCCACCGATCGGTACCAGACTTATGCGTGTGACCAGTCGTAGCGTCCGGCTCAAGATTTTGCATCTCTAGGTTCAAACGGCGCAGCATTCTGATTTGTCTCCGCAGAGTTACTGCCAAAACAATGTTTTTTGCACGGTTTTAGGACAGACCTTGCACTCCCGTGTGCGACACCTGTGAGGCGCCGCGGCAGGTATTTATGCTGTGGACTTGTCCTTTGTTATCTCTCTCTGCATGTGTTTATTAATGCAAGCAAATTTGACAGTGAGTCGTGTCGTCTAGCCAAACCCTTGCCACTTCGCGTCCGACCTGTGTTGACGCCACAAGCTGACTGAGCGCTGACGCCCAGTCAGTAGCAAACGTGCTAGGAAGCTTCCTGGAATATTCTCATGGTATCTGAGCAAACAAGCCAGAGTTCGTTGAGCTGAGTAGCTGTGAGTGGCAGCAGCGGCAGCCACCCATAGCAGCAGCAGCAGCACGCGGCAGCAAGCATCAGCAGCAGCAGTGAGCAACAAAGCAGCAAGCAGCAGCAGTAGTAGCAGGCGGCAGGGAGCAACAGCAGCAGGCGGCAGGGAGTAGAAGCAGCTGCAACTCTGCTTCGTCGTGTGCACTGCAAGAGAGGCAACAACAGCACGCATAGGAGGAGGGGCAGCAGCTACGGGGGCAGGATCAACTGGCCGTGTCACCGTTACAACAATAGGAAGCTTCTGTGTAACTTCCTATTACGACGACTCGCCCGTGAGGGTGAAGGTGGGGCCGTTGAGCTCACTCGCGAGCGGGCTCGCCGAGCGATCTCGGTCGACGAGCTTGCTCGAGGAGTCGAGCTAGACCAAACCAAAAAAGTATAAATGAAAAAGGAGGGGAGAGGACAAAGGGGGAGGGATCCTTGAGTGGGGCACCCAAGAAAACCCCAAAAGGGGCACCCGAGGAGATGACGCCTGGATTAAAAAAAAGGAAACAAAAAAAGGGATTTTTTTGTTTTTTGTTTATTTCATTTTTTTTATTGTGGCTTGAGGCCACTACCGTCGGCTGACGACGGGAACCGCTGTTGCAGTAGCCGTTGCGAGAGTTGCAACAGCAGTAGTAGCAGTGAAGGTGGCTTGAGGCCACAACCGTCGGTTGACGACGGCACCTGGTGCAACATACCGTAGCGTTTTCCATGTTCGCCTATTTTTTGGAATAGAGTTTAGTGATTGTATTGTTGAATGAAAATTTGGTGTGCTTTTGTTATATTGGTGCTTCAATGATGAACTCTGTTGTTTTTTTGCTGCTTTGAAAATCGAACTTCAGGTCCTGCTCAGGTCCGGCGACTGGCGCGCAGCCCGTCCGTTTGAATTATCGGACTGCGCACTACCGTCGGACGTCGAGTCGTCGTGGCGAGCTTCGCGCGTCGCACAGCTTGCCTCATGTAGGCAAGCTCCGCGACTCGTGAAGCTTGCCACGTCGCCCGTGTGAGGAGCGGCCCGGGCTTCGCTCCGCCCTCCTCTCCGCTCCGCTCCGTCGTGGCAGGAACCGTGG
>SZWC01011666.1:65331-82159 GCA_023375785.1 Penium margaritaceum | reverse complement strand
GGGGGGGTGGGGTTGGGAGGTTGTGAGCTGGAAGGGGGGGTGATAGAATGAAGGAGGAAGCGAGGTCAGAGGCAAGGTCAATGGTCAGATCGAATGCCCCTGCTAAATGGGCAGAGGCAAGGTCTAGTAGGCTGCGCAAAGCAGGTCCCCCAAGGTGAACAGAGAACAAGAGATAAGACGTATGGACAAAATTCTACAACAACCTAAAAACCGGCATGTGGGTACCCAGGTGCCATCCTCTTTTGGGACTCAGACGATCCTACAGCTAGGCTAGAACAGGGGGCATATTCTATCTCTCTTGTGGCCGCAGGAGTGCGGCCACAGCCAGACTCGAACTTGGACCCTGCGTCCACCAGTCTCGCCACAACCTAGCTGCAGAAAGTTGTTGTCCCCAAAACCACACAGCGGCATCCCGGTCCCTGGCCTGCCGTGCATGGATACATACACACACATTGGGACATATTGTAACACTTTCCCATGAACCGTTTGTGGCAGTGTGTGAAAATTCACAGTGGGTAATCATGCAATGGGGATGAAGGGAGCGGTGCACTGCATCCTACCGATGCAACGCACATTCTTAAGAAAGACCGTGTGGGACAATGACTTGGTCAAGAAATCAACCAACTGTTTCTAGGTGCGCACATCCACAACACCTATGATGCCACGCATAAGTAGTTCACGGACAAAATGATATTTGACATTGTTGTGCTTTGTGCAACTCTGCAAAGCACCGTCATTGCGAGCGATGGTTTGCGCACTTGTGCTATCACACCTTATGGGGACGTGGGTGAGGGGCACAAGTAGCTCATTCAACAAGTGATGCAGCCATGCAGCGTCACATGCGGCAGAGCCCAATGCCATGTACTCAGCCTCTGCTGTGCTGCGTGCCACACACCCTTGATTACCGCTGCGTCACGACATGGCCGTGCCCCCCCGGCGCAACACATAGCCCCCCCAACTCCGAGCATCTGCGTTGCTTGCCCAATCACTGTCACTGTACCCTTTGAGTGGCCCGTCTGTAGGTCCGACACCATCAAAACCCTCAATGACGACCGGACCTGGTCGGGTGCGAAACTCGAGACCAAATTTCAGGGAGTTCACCACATACCACAGGACATGGGCTACAACATCATGATGACCAGCCCTGGGCGGTTGTGCATGTTGTGCAAGGATGTTGACAGCACAACCCACATCCGGATGAGTGGCAGTGGAGAGGAACATGAGGTATCCCAAAAGCTCTTGGTATGGCGTAGGGGGTGTCTCTGCACCTTGACTCTCAGCAGCAATGCACTTCACTTGAACTTGACCATCAGGGATCAAAGGCGTAGAGGCATGCTGCACTCTCTGGAGGTCAAGGGCAAACCTTTCTGCGAGCGTGCGCACATACCTCTCTTGGTGCACTCGCAACGTGCCGTGGGGTCGAGACCGTCCAATTTGCATGCCTAGGAATAGGTCCGCCTCTCCAAGGTCTTTCATCTGGTACTATGTCCTCAAGAGATCCTTCAGTGCAGTCACACTTCGGAAACTGGGTGAAGTGACCAAGAGGTCCTCTACATAGACCAGTACGTAGATGGGGCATTGAGGTGTGCCACCAATGAACAGAGCAGGATCTGCAGTGTTTTGTGGAAAACCACCACCGGAGAGGGTGTTGGAGATCTCATTGTTCCAACAATGAGGTCCCTGCTTGAGGCCGTACAATGTCTCGTGCAGACGGTAGATATGATTTGTGTCTTCCTTGAACTCTGGGGGCTGCTCCATGTATATTTCTTCCTCTAGTCTAAGACTCCATAGAGGAAAGCATTATTGACATCCATTTGGTGCACCTCCTAGTCACATTGGGCCACCACCCCTTGTAGGACATGATTTCTGACTAGGGCAAAAGTGTCTTGACCAAGGGCTTGATTATAACCCTTTGCTGTAAGGCGGGTTTTGTACCGTTCAGGGGTCCCATCTTTCTTCTCCTTCACTTTAAGATCCCCCTTTGCACCCACTGCTTTTCGTCCTTGCGGGAGGTCCATCAGGTCATACACCCCATGGGCAGTGAGAGCATTGACCTTTGGCTGACATGCTTTCAGCCACTCATCCGCATCAAGACGCTGAAGAGCTTCCTTGACAGTCAAGGGATCAGGAGTGAAATAAATAATGTCTACAGGTGTTACAGCAAGGGCAATGCGGTTTGTGCTCTCAATAGCAAACTTCTGCATGTAGTGTGTAACATCAATGGCATGGACAAGTTCAGAGAGGAGAACACATGCACCGTCTGGGTGGCTAGGATGCATATTGAGAGCAAGACCATGACGAGAAGGTGGAGGGCGCTCCCGGAGTCAGCCTCCGGGAGCCCTTGAGTAACCCTCAAGGAAAGGGACAGCCCCCTCTCACTCTGACGGAAAGTGGAGGTCCAGACGTCTGCACGAGTCCCATGCCATCGCTCCCAAGGGATGGAGGTAGATGGCAAGGGACTATGTGGGATCCTGTTCCAGACCTTGGTGAGGTAGTTTTTGGCTTTGCCAAAGAAGGACTCATGCTGCCTTCTACTAGCATGGTACGGACACCGTCACCTAAAGTGTGGTTCCAACATTCAGCCACCCCATTTTGTTGGGGGGGACTCGGGGGCAGTGAGTTGTGTTGTGACCCCCATGGACTGAAGGTACCGCGCTGTCGGACCCACGAACTCATCCCAACAATCTGACCTGAAGGTGGCCAACATATTGTTACACCGTCGCTGTGCGACACAGAGCCAATCACGCAGTGCGTCCTCAACCTCACTTTTTGCTTGGAGAAAATGCACCCTGGTGAACCTGGAGAAGTCATCAACGAGGGTGAGAACATATTGTGCCTTCTCTCCCAGGGATTGTATCGGGAGAGGGCCAAGAACATCGGAGTGGACAAGATGTATTGGACGGATGGACTGGCTGCTTGACTCGAGGAAGGGAAGACAATGCATTTTTCCTTGTGCACAAGCCAAACAATGCTTGCCACACGGCGCGGCGAATGCCGTCTTGTCGAGACTGTCAGCAGGCAGGGTGTGAAGCATAGTGCGCACCGCAACAGTGCTGACATGGCAGAGACGGCGGTGCAACAACTGAGCATGGCCAGGCAGAAGCATATGGGCGACAAGCACAAGTGCATCAGGAGGCGTGTTGGGGGAGACGGCATGAACACGGTACAGACCATGAACATTCTCCTCAGAGAGGACAATGTGCTCGTGCTTGTGGATTGTGATGGTGCACATGCCATTGCCGTGGCTGGTATGCATGCCGGAACGGTCAAGGGAAAAGGTCGACAACAGACTCAACTGCAGGTCAGACACGTATAATATGCCTGTCAAAAAGACCTCTCCCGTAGATCCTTGCAATCGTACTGTTCCTAACCCCCGAACCTCAAGGGCCTCCCCCGACCCTGTCCTGCCAAAGCGAATTGTGCCAACAGGGCCTAGGACAGAGAAGCAGTCATGTCACGGTGTCATATGGTGTGTTGCTCCAGAGTCTACTGCCCACGTCCCATCCGTTTCTCTGTCTGTGGAGGTCACTTGACAATAGGTAATGCTAGTTTCACATTGCCCTGGCCTTTCAGCCCCCCAATCCTTCTGCACTTGCTGCATCCCATCCCACTGCCACTCCTCAACCCATGCACCCTCACAGTCATTTTTAAGACACATTCTATTACCGGTGCTCTCTCGAGTATCACTCCCACCTCCCTGGTTGGCGACTTGTTTGCGAAGGTCGGCCATTTCATGAAGAAGGCGCTCAAGGAGGGTGTCATGTCCCAGGTCTGGTCCAACACGAACGGCGTTGCGAGGTGGAAGCTTTGGCCTGGTTGCAGCATCCTGCAGTGCCACTGCTGCTACTGGTACTGCTGGTGCTGCCCCAAGCCATTGCCAACCCTGTGTCGGGGCAGGCGGAGCAGGATCTGTAGCTGCTGCATACATGCGACCACCCTGCTCCAGATGGATCTGCTGGTGCTGGAGCTGCTGCAATGACTGCTGCTACTGCTGCTGCTGCCTCTTCTCCTACCGTTTCCGGGCAGCACGGATCCGCTCGTGGAGTCCAGGTTGTGGTGGCAGAGGGCAGTTTTTGTGGCGATGCCCCGGCTGCTGGCAGTTTTAGCAGTTGGCTTGTCCCCTGCCACGGCTACCACCCCCACCACCTCAGCCTACTTGTAGAGCCTTGCTGCTGGCAGTGGGGGGGGGGGGGCAGCCACTGCTGCCACTGTTGTTGTCATTGTTGTCACTGGTTCCTACTCCCCGGCGTAGAAGCGGCCGTCGCGCTTTGGCGGACAACTGTGTAGTTAAGGACTTGGTGGGACACGCGGTGCTTATGCTCATGGTCGAGCAAATGGCCGAGGACGGTCTCAAACTGTGGGCCAAGTGAGCCAATCAGGTGGGTAGCGAGAGCCCAGCTAAACAAGTGAAGGCGGTACTCATGCAACTTGTCGTTCAACAGCATGCCGCGGTTCCAGTATGACTCCATGGTCTCCCCACGACGCATGTGAATGCCTAACAGCTCCCGTTGCTTGCGTGACCCATCCGCCTGTGAGGCCACTGTGTAGCTACTTTTCAGGTACACCTATGCCTCACGTGGTGCCACTTTTGGTGGTTCTGCTGCGACATCCTTCTCGTTGTCACTGTCACTATTGATGTCCCCCTCTCTCTCCTCGTCCTCCTCCTCCTCAGGGCCAGCAAAGCAATGAATTGGCAAGATGTGCTTTTGTGGCACAATGTTCATCAAGAGATGGACAGCGCGCACCCCATCTGCTGCCGTGTACAGCTTCGAAGGTTTGGGGTTGTAGCAGTGCCACACATGTTGCTCCTTGGCCCATGCCTTGAACAAGGCCGTCCAAGATTTGTAAAGGGTGTCTTCTGTGAGTCGAGGCACAGCGGTGATGGGGTTGGTGGAGTTTCCTGCTGGACCAATTGTGGTTTGGTCAAAGGCTGACATAGTGGTCGGGTCAGGATCATAGAGGGAAAATGGCGTGAGCGGCGGTTGGGAGGCCAACAGAGGGATGAGAAGAAATTGGCAGTGGCTGGGCCTGAAACAATTCCCACTCATGCAGAAAGAGATTTCACTACTACTGGGCTGCAGCAGTTCAGGACACAATGGATCGTGCCAAATTAAGATATGTCCGGCCATCGAGGCAGGGCCAAGAGGTTTGGTTGAGGAGAGGGACGCGAGGTTGTCAGAAAAAACAGAGGCTGCAGCCGAAGGAGCGGCTAGGGTCAAGGTCGACGAGATTCACAGGGACTGCAGCCAAGGATGATAATAGGGCCGAAGGCAAGGCAACGGGCATCGCAAAGGCCAAGGTGGAGGCCGAGGTGGAGGCCAGGTCCGAGGTCGTCGCCAAGGCCAAGATCGAGGCCAAGGCGGAGGCTGGAGCGGAAGGCGTCACCAAGGACGAGGGTGAAAGCCGAGGCGGAGGGCAAGAGCAAAGCCAAGGGCGTGGCCTGGGGCATGGACGCGGCCAAGAGGAGGAACCCAAGGGCAAGGGCGCAGGCAAGGGCAAGGACAGAACCTAGGGCATGCCAAGCTCTGATACCATGATAAAATCAAGGCGGTAGCAAGGTCAGAGGCAAGGCTAATGGTTTGATCGAACGCCTGTCAAAGGGGCGGAGGCAAGGTCTATTAGGTTGCACAGAGCAGGTCCCCCAAGGCCAACAGAGAACAAGAAAAAAGACATAAGGGCAAAAGTCTAGGACAACCTAAAAACTGGCATGCGGGTACCCAGGTGCCATCCTCTCTTGTAACTCAGATGATACTACAGCTAGGCTAGAACAGAGGGTATATTCTATCTCTCTTGTGGAGGCAGGAGTGTGGCCGCAGCCGGACTCGAACTTGGACCGTGCGTCCACCAGTCTCGCCAAAACCTAGCTGCAGAAAGTCGTCGTTCCCGAAACGACTCAGCGGCGTCCCGGTCCCCGGCCTGCTGTGCATGGACACACACATTGGGACATATTTCAACAGGAGGGGAATTGTGGCGGGGCAAAGAGCCAGTTCCTTGCCATGGAGCTGGTTCTTAGAGAATACTGGTCAGCTCATCCTCTTTATTGTGTGTGTCCCATTATTTCCTAACTCTAACACGAGCTGCAGGTCGTTGCGCAACAACCAGCTGACAGGAAGCATTCCAACATTCATTGTTTCTTTGGTGAATCTCCTAAGTCTGTGAGTGAGCGATCCAATGCAGACATCACAGTGAGTAGGTGCATGGTTGGAACACTGGTGACAATGGTCCATTTAGGTCTACTTGGATGTTGTGTGGATGGACTGACTACAAGGAGCTTATGCGAAAACGTATTTTTGACTCTCAAGGAAATATTGAGAATTAGAATGTTGGTGAATGAAGTCAACAATGAAGTGCATGCCGAAGTGTTTGTACCCGTGGGATGAGTGGATAGACACATCACAATAGAAAAAAGGATCTCCAAAAGGATCTCCTGTGTGCCATACCCATCACTGTATGTGAACAGCAAGTGCTTCTTGTGAGTTGCAAATGGTAGGCGTGCATGGTCAATTAAAAAATTATCTTCACTTGCAAAACTTAACTGATGGCATTCAATCAGCAGTGAGAACCGTTTTATGCATAAAGAAAGAAGGCATCCATTTGTCTGGCCTGTTTTGGGTGCTCAAAGGACACCAAAAGCGGATGCTACATATGCAGAATGGCAGCAGCAGCTGCAGCAGGAGTAGGAGCAGGGGAGCAGCTACTGCAGCAGGTGTAGGAGCAGTGGCAAAGGTGCACCAAGGGATGGGGGGGGGGTACCATCCCAGTCCCATGCGACCGCCGTTGCTGAAGCTGCTGCTGCTGGTACAGCCGCTGCTGCTACTGCCTAAGCTGCTGCTGCTGCTGTCAGTGAGCCGGCTACTGCTACTGCTGCTCTTCGCCTGGTGGTTTGGTAGTCTGCCCTGCAGACCGGGCACAACCGCAGCCTGCAGTTGTGCAGAGGGTGGAGTGGATGGCAGCAAAAACCAATCTCAACTACGTGGGAGACAACTACTTGGCAGGGAGGCGATGACTTCAATCTGTCAATAAACTGAACTCATCACGTCCCTCCCACCCCCCCTTTCTTTGTTTCGTACCCATTAGCCATGATATGAGATGCCCGGCGCCGTCGAATGCTATGATAAAAAAGATGCCAACCGTTCCAAACGGTCACCACTATTATACTTATGTGACCGGCACCAGTCCTGGTCTGTCATGCCTTCTCAGCCCTTGGGAACAAATACACAGCATGGAGCTGCCAAAACGACATGCCGACAACCACACCCCGCACACAGCCATTCAGCTATGGCAATCTTAGAACTGTCCTCCCCCGTTGCCTCCTAGCTGTCCCGCCTCATCCCACTGGCCTGTCAGTGCAAGGCCAGGGCTTGCGTTGCTGCCACCGCCAGCCTCTCCCAGACCTCCCTTTGCCGCGTTCTCGCTGACTGCCCCCCACGTAGCAGCACGGACCGGCCACACCTCCCCGGTGGAGGTGTTCCAGGCTGCAGCAGCCAGCTGCAGCAGGCTGGCCGAGAGCAGTAGATAGTTCATGAGGCTGCAGCTGCGGATGGTACTCCTGCTGCTGCTCCTGCTGGACGCGCCATGAACCTGAAGGGAAAGCGCGTGTTCATGGCTGGGGTGGGGAATGACCAGTGTTCCATGGGGGCCATTGCCAGGGCGCTGGCAGAGTCGGACACAGAGGTGCTAATGACGGCGTGGGTGCTGGCTCTTTCCATTTCAGAGGTTAGGCTGAGGCATGACAAGTTTGATCGGTCAGGCAAGCTGTCGAGCGGAGGACTTCTGAAGAACACTAAGGTGTATCATGTGGATGCCATGTTTGACATGCTGGAGGATGTTCCCGAGGAGAAGTGGAAAAACAACCAGTGCGCTGAGCTGTCTGGCTACACGGCAGTGTTTGAGTCGATGTCCAACATCTGTGGTAGAAGTCAGTGTTGGCGCGTCGATAGTGTCGACGCTGACTTCGACCTCTGGGTGGAAGCCCATGTGTGCGCTGCCACCCAGAGGTCACGCTGGCCTTGGGGCCTTGGGGGGGGGGGGGTGGTCCGCACGTCACTGGATGGCCGTCCTCTGCCATCCGCAAAACGGCCTCTGCATCCTGGCTGCTTGTTTCTGCCATCAGCTGCGTACGTGACTCCAACAGCCCGCAGTTTGCGACAGAAACTGGCGGATTAGGGGGGAGGAGCTGGGGGGGGGCACACGGGAGGGGAAACTGGAATGATGCTCATCAACTGATGCGCAGCCCAACTTGCGTGTCAGTTGACAATGTCAACACGTGCACCTGCCACTTTGCGCTGCGATCTGGCAAGTGCGCAAGGCTGGACTGCTTGTCAACAGACGCACAGTCCAGCCTGCGCACCCAAAGACGCGAAGGCTGCCTGTGTAACCAGAAAACACGCACCCTGCAAAAACACATAACCAAAAAAACACTTTTAATTTTTGCCCCAATCTGGGTCTCTATTTGCAGCACACAGTACGAGCGCAGTGCATTCGCATGAGCACCTACACACGTAGATAGGGAAAGTGCACCAAGCAACAAGAATTATGGGGCAGACTCCAAGCACAACACACAGATGCGCAGCGGAACGGAACTGTGCGTGGTCCCTGGAACCCAACCCACCGAGCACCCCGAGCAAAGGCGTGTAGTGCCGAACAGACAGGAAATACACCACTCCTCTCAACATGAACCTACTGACACCCAGAATCAATCAACTAGCCGACAGTCCTTCCAGTCATTGCACGTCAGCAACCTCTTTTCCACCTTCCTTGCTTCCCTTGGGACCAGACCCTTGCACCTAAACAGGACTTCCTCTGGTTCAGCACTTTCAATGCAACCCACGATCCCACTTTGACTTACCCCAAGTGAGCCCACCCTTGCCCTCAGACAGAATACCGGAATAGTAGGTTAGATCAGAAGCACGCTCACCTCCCTATGGCTTGATGATGCTAGCGTGTGACCCAGTCACGCGCCCTCGCCGTCTGCCTCGTACGCCTCATCGCCCATCTCATGCGCCGCACCGTCCTCGTCGTCAGTCCCACGCGTCTCGTCGTCCTCGTCACGACCACCCCCAATCTCAGCCTCACCCAACAGACCTGCACCCGCCCACTCAAACCCCACACCAATCGCCCACACTCACTTTCTGCAGCGTCTGGCATGACGTGATTGCCCGGCACTCTCTCGCCGTCTCACGCTCGTCCACCACACTCGCCTCAGTGGCTGGTGCGATCTAGTCCTATGGCCCTCTGGTCTTATGCAGTCCGTTGCATAATCCCCTCACTCCTAGCCTATCCTCAACAAGATCCAGGCACTAGAACCATTTTTCGGTAGGGTTTCATTGCCCAGGCACACGCTGGAGTGCTTAGTACCCACTGACAACCTCTGGGGAATATGTTTTAGGCATTGACAGGGCTTGGAAAGAGATAGACTTTTTCACGAAAATCCGACAACAATTAGTTAATAATATCAAGGAGAGGTACAACAATTAAAGAGTGATCCTCATGTAGTCTCCAAGCCTCCCCACTCCACTCAAACACCCTCTAGCCTAGTTCTCACTCAGAAAATACTATTCTGTTCTTACACTCAGCCAAAAAAGCGCTTTGGTGGATTATAGGGCGCTTAGACGCATATTCTGAGGCATCCTGGCGCTTAAGAGCATATTCCTAGGCATCATGGTGAATATGCTATTATTCCAGGTCTCGGGGCAACATATTCTCGCATCAAGGTGGAATCCTTGGGGCGGTCCGCAGAATAATCCGTGCGCTGCATCGTTGTAGGCTGAATCCTTCGCGCGGCCCCCACCGAATGTGCTTCATCGCCTCTCGTTTTCTGTTTTTCTTGTCGTGCGCGTCCTTTCGCGACCAGCTCCTTCCCTTGTCGCAATGCAAATGCCTCCTGCCCGCCTGCCCTCGCGGTGTCGGCCCTCGCAGTGCCCGCTGATGCTGAGCTGCCCCAAGCCCCACCACGCGTTGCTATTTTTTTCTTTGTCGTATTCTCCGGTTACAGCTGTAACCTCCCCCTCACAAGGGAGGTGCTCCGCAGCTGATGAGCACACTAGCAACCCTAATCCCTTACAAAGAAAGTAGTGGGTAGCTCCTATAGCCTCTAGGGGACTACCCATTTTTTTTTCTGGGGAAAAGTATCGGCACCCTAAGGGTTACCTTTCATCAAAACCCAGGTCTATCAGACGCCCCTTTTAGCTCTTCTCCTCCTCCATGTCGCCTCCCCTCTGGGATGCCCTCCGGTGGACATTCCCATACCCATTATCTCACGGTGGTTTCGGAGCACCGATCGTGCCCGCACCCTGGGTGGCTAGCGTCTTTCTCTTACCCTTTGCAGCAGCCGTGGTCTTCTTTCCTGCCTTGATACTTCCCGTCTCGGTTCGCTTTCCATTCGTCACCCGCCATCCACCCCCTTCCTCTCCGGGGATTGCTACGGTTGCTGACCTTAGTCCTGCAAGCCCTGTCGCTGCCACTGTGGTCAATCCTACTACTGCTCCCACACTCACTCCGAGCCCCGCAATGGCCGGCGTTGTAGCTCTCGTCTCTTGTGTTACGGTCGCTAGCATCAGCGCATGTGTTGTCGCCATTACTGTCACTGCCTGCCCCGTCGTCCCTGCTACCTCTGATGCCTCTGTTGCCGGGACTGATGGCGTAGTTGTCTCCACCACTGCTGCTGCTGTTGTGGGGACGACTGTTGCTGCTGTTAGCGCGGTTGCTGCTGGTGCCAGCATTGTTGCTGCTGCTGCATCTTCCACTCCTCCACGCGTCTCCTCAGCACTGGCATCCTCGCCTCCGACCACCTGTGGTGCCTCGGTGGTTATCACGGCTAGGACTGATGGTAGTTCCTTGGCCTGAACCTCCACGCCCTTTGCCTGCTTCCTGCGGTTGGTGTTACCGCCAGTTAATGCATTCCCTCCCTGGACTCGCTGCTCCTCAAGATGGTTCACTGCTGCCACTTGCGACTCCTTCCTAGGTGTGTAGCTGTGGCAGGTGAAAGATACCTCTGGAGGGGGAACTGCTCGATCTCATCGTCACTCTCATCTGTAGATTCACCTGTCCCCTGCTGCTGTTGCTGCTACTTCTCTAGGTGCTTTCCCGCACTCAGCGCTGTCCGCTTCCTCCAGCTCTTCAACTTATCCCACATTGACTCACTCGGACTGATGGAACTGATCCACCGATTTTGCGCATCTGGATTGCCGATGAGGTACACGTTCTCTAAGCTAGTGGTGAAGCCATCATTTGGGTCTTGCCCGATCAGCTTTACTCAGCCGTCGTCGTACACCTCGTCCACCATCCAGAGCCCTTGTACGCAGTTCTCGCGCTTCATACGTCTTTCTCCTAGTGAAGAGTTCCACAGCACCTGGTCTCCGATCTCATATCTGCTGTGCGCTCCACCACATACTCCATCATCTGCTGCTCCGTTGCTTCCCCAAGTTGCACCTCCCCAAAGGCCTGCTCTCCTAGCAAGCTCAGCCGCGGCTCGCGTGCGTACGTCAGGTAGAATGGGCTGAACTTGGTGAAAGAATGCACCGCGAACCTGTACCCTGCTGCCACGAGATGGAGCACCCGGTCCCAGTCCATGCCATGTAACCATGCCATCTTGGCGAGTGCTGCCTTCAGCGTGCGGTTGAAGCGCTCCACCAGCCCAGACGAGTGTGGAAGCTCCGGTGTCGAGAGCTCGATGTAGACATCCCACACCTGCAGCAACGCCTTCACCTCCTTCTGAAACTTTCCTCCCTGGTCAAAGTGAACCACCTTTGGCGCACCATGCCTGCAGATCACGTCCTCTATTAGAAAATCAACGACCAATGCAGCCTTCTTCCGTGGCAGTGCCCTCACCTCCACCCACTTGGTGAAGTGGTCGATGGCCACGACCACCCACTGGTTTCAACTCAAAGTTGGCGGCAACTTCGTGAGGTCCACGACCAGCCTGTGCCATGGTCCCATCACCGGGACTGGCTGCAGCGGCGTCCTGAGGGTGAAGGTCGCCTTGGTGAATAGGCACGCCTGACAGGAGAGCACAACGTTCTTGACTGTGCGAAGGATCCCCGCCCAGTAGAAGTTGGCACTCACCATGCTTGCTGTACTCTCCACTCCGTAGTGGCCCATCTTGTGAGCATTGACCACGATCTCCTCGCGCTCCCTCACAGGTGGCACCTTGCGTGCGGGGTGCCGGCCGGTGGGCAGCCGCATCAGCTGCTCTCCTTCCATGCTGAAACGCTGTGCCCTGGCTCGCACTCGCCGCTTCTCCTTGTCGCTCCATGACACACTCATGTCACCTTTCTTGAGAAAGAGGAGGAGGTTGATGTCATGGGTGACATCAACTGCCTTCTCCTCCTCATCCTCCTGCCACGCCGTGTCGAGATGGTTGTCGAAAAGATTTGCGTGGGGGTCCGCATTCTGGCTCTCGTCTTGTTCCTCTGTTGTCCACTACACCCCCTTGGTTGCTGCCCCTGCTGCGCGTTCCCTTACCTCTACTTCCTGCTGCACTCTGCTTGCCTCAACTTCCTGCTGCACTCTGCTCGCCTCAACTCCGTGCTGCACTCTCTCGCCTCAGCTTCCTGCTGCACTGGCCGGCTGCCCTCAACCTCCTCTGGCTCCTCATCCCCTTGTGCGTCCTGCATCGCCGTTCTGTTTCCTCCTGCTGTCCATATGCTCCTTCTTCCGCTGCTCCCGCTTGCATCATAAAGTTTCCCATGAGAGGGTACCCTGTCTCGACCCCCCCCCCCCTCGCATGTCAGCGGCTGCTCCGCAGTCGGGAGAGCCAAACGCGACATAGCGTCCATGTTCGTTGCTACCGTCCCCTTGCGGTACCACACCTCAAACTGATACTCCTGTAGTAGGATGGCCCACCACACCAGCTTCCTCGTTGGGTTCTTCATTGAGTGAAGTCACTCTAGTGCATAGTGATCCGTCTCGAGGATGAACTTGCTGCCGTACAGGTAGGGGTGGAAGTACTGCACAGCCCACACGACTGCGAGGCACTCCCCCTCCACAGGCGCGTAGTTCACCTCGCCGCCTACCAGCGTCCTGATTGCGTAACACACCACGCGCTCCCGCTTCTCAACGTCCTTTTGCGCCAACACTGCTCCCATACCGACGTAGCTGAACGGCTTATCAAAGTATGGAGACACCAAGATTGGCGCGTTCATGAGCGCCTCCTTCAGCTGCTCGAATGCTCCCTGGCACTCGTCTGTCCAGACGAACTCCTGCCACAGCCAGAGAGGCCGTGCGAATTTGGCGAAGTCCTTGACGAACCGGTGGCAGTAGCTGGCAAGGCCCACGAAGGACCGCACCTCCGTTGGTGTAATAGGGGTGGAGATCCCCGCGATGGCTGCTACCTTCTGGGGGTCAGGCGACACGCCATGAGCACCGACCACGTGGCCCAGGTACAGCACCTGGTCCGCTCCCAAACGTCACTTAGACACCTTCAGCACCAGTGTTGCTGCTGCAATCCTTGAAAACACCCGCTCCAGATCACGGATGTGGCTATCACAGTTGCGTGAGAAGATGATGATGTCGTCCAGGTAGGGCACAGCACACTCGATCCCGTGAAGCACCTTGTAGATGACGCACTGAAAAGCCGCTGGTGCATTATTCAGGCAAAAGGGCAGCCTGACAAAATCATACAAACCCCTGTGAGTGACAAAGGCTGTCTTCTCTATGCTACCTAGGTCCATCCTGATTGCGTGGTACGCCGTCTTGGCGTCCAGCGTACTGTATACTCTACACCCACCCACTGCATTGATGATGTCATCGATCCGGAGAAGTGGGTACACGTCAGCTATCGTCTTTTCGTTCAGCGTCCGGTAATCAATGCACACACGATATCCTCCATATTTTTTCGGCACCATTACCACGGGAAAGGCCCATGGAGTAGCACTAGGTCTGACCACACCCTGATCTAGCCAAGCCTGGATCTCCACATCCAGCACTTCCTTTTCCTTTGGAGACATCGTGAAGGGGCGAGTGGCAATGGGTGGAGAATCACCTGTGTCGATGATGAATTCGATGCCGCAATCACCGATGCGCTCTGGGGTGGAGCTGAAGATGTGAGGGTGCTGGGCGCAAAGTTGCTGGAGGTCGTGGTGCTGCTCAGTTAGCTGCGCAGAGACTAGGATCTGCACCAGCTGCCCATCCACTGTTACCTCGATGGAAGCAGCTGGCTCCGCCCCTCTCTCCCCTGCTCCTGCGCTGTCTGCAATTGCTTCTGCTGCGCAATCTTTTCCTGCCCCTGCGTCTGCTGCGCCCCCCATTCTCTCCTCTGCTGCACCCTCTCCCAGGATACTGTCCATCTCCTTCTCATAGGGCTCACGCCCCCCTACAAAATCCTCCTTGTAATCTGCGCTTCCCTCTCCCCCAATCACCTCCACCACATGTCCGAAACCGCCCTGATGCTCCACTTCCTGCACTGCTGCTGCCTGCATGTCTCCTCCTCCAACTCCAATATCCTCATCCTCCTCATCCTCCATCACCCTTGAAACCATGTGCGGCAACGCTTGTGAGCCACCCAACAGCCTTCAACCCATACGTCCTTTTGCAGCCGTGATCCTCACCACTGCCGGCCGGTCCCTTACAGCTGTGTGCAGACTGCTGCAACTTGCCAGGCTGTGACAAAGTGACAGGACAGACGGCTAATGGGAGTGGCGGGATGGGTTTGGCAGTAGAAATTGACAGGAGAGTTTGGTGGAACGGTTTGGTGGAAGGTTTTGGACAGGCTGGGGCGCTGTGGGTGGAGTGCGGAGTGGCGACCTAGGAATAAAGTGGAAGGTGCAGTAGGTGGCCCCCCCTTTTCTGTCTGCCAGCCGTCAACAGATGCGTTGACCGCCGACGGAAGGAAAAGCGGGGTCAGGGGACAGTAGCTGCGACGTGAGCCCAGAGTGCGACAGGAAAAAAAATGGCAACTTGACCTTACCAAAGCTAGTGTGGAGATGCACCCGGTTGCAGATATTCAATCTTAATGGCTGTTTCTGCACATTTGCTGGGATTTTTTCTTGACTGTTTTTCCCCTGTGCAATTCTCATTATATCTAGAGTATAATTTGGTGTTTTTGACATTAGAACTCCTTTGGACCTACGTATGGACAAAATTGATTAACCAATATTAACCAATATTGATTGCCATTTACTGCCATTTACTGCCGAATAAAATTAAGGTACGATATGTCAATATTGGTTCACCTGGACTGTCCAAGACAAGATCATACAGTGTGTTAGAGGTGAGATTGCCCTGGCCCCACACCCAAACCCCGTGGAGCATACGGCAAGGCCTCCACCACCATGTCCTCGATGAAGATGCTGAAGAGAAGCCCTCAAGTGGGTCGAAGGGCTCGACCCAAGGGGCGAGCGGAGCCAACGCTTGAGGATGTGGCACCTGCAGAGCACGAGTGCCCTCACTTCCACCCGCTAGGGGCTGATAGCGAAGAAGATCAACACCCCGGCCTAGTGCGCCTCTGTGCACCATGCAATTGCCCATTTCCACTGTCCCTCTTCCGCTGCTTGCTGCTTTGCCCAGTAGAGGCGGGTTACTGGTATCGCTGGTGGCACAGGGTGGAAAACTGGCCTGGTGGACTCCATTGCATCCTCAATTAATCCTGCCCGGTTCCCCTGTGTAAACTGCTTGCACCACTCCAAGAGTGTCTCATTCTCCGACTTTCTCATGGACGGGTTGCGACGCCCCCACCTCACGGACAGCCCCCTCACCACGAACTTTCTCCTCGGGCATCACAACCCTATAGAGGAAAACCTGCACGTGCAAGAGAAGCATCCAACGCAGGTGTGGGGAGCCTGCATCAAGGGTCGCACCCACGAAATGCAACGTTAAAATAAATGCCACCACTTGGCAGTGTGGCTCTCCTTACACACGCTTTCTAACCACTGGTGCTGAAATCAGAGAGGAGCACCCTGCCCATTCGGGGCCATCCAACGCTCCGCCAAGTCTCTCCCAACACACCTCAGCTATACTCTCCCACGCCGTGCATATGAAAAGGTCCTGTGGTGGTCTCACTGCCCTGGAGAGACCACCCACCCCACCTCTCACCAAATCTGCAGCCTCCAACTGGGCCGCCCCTTCGAAATTCAGGACGTCATCATGTATGCCTGAGTTTCAACCTTTCTTGGTGCTGGTAGAAGAAGCCCCATCTTGGAAGGACGGTCGGCAACCTGGTTTTGTTCTTGAGGGATCCAGTGGAAGCTGGTTCTTTGGACATAGCATATGGACTTCAAGACTGCATCCCGACGTTGCTGAAGGCGGTGCATTTTGATCCTGCAGCGCCCTCTTGGCTGGTTTATCACCAGTTTAGAGTCCCCCACAATAATTACTTGCTCCAAACCCGCCCTTTTTGCCATGCCAATCCCCGGTAGGACGGCTGTGTATTCAGCTTGAGCCACTGCCAACTAGGGCACACAATGACCCTTTCGGGATTGTGGAGAGCCGGTCCGGCCCCACGCGTGTATGCGGCGCCGTCGAAGAAGACCCAGTGAGGAGGAGAGTCTGGCAATGGTGGGGGAGGAGGAGGCAGGGGAGGCCGATCAAGCACAAGTGTTGTAACGGGTGGTGGAGGAGGTGGGGGTGAAGTATGTGATGTACGGGGTGGTGATGGAGATTGAGGAGGAGGCGAGGAGGTGGAGGAGATGACATGGATGGCGGAGGAGATGGAGATGGAGGATGTGGACGAGATGGATGAGGTGGACGAGGCGGAGGAAGTGGAGGAGGTGGAGGAGGTGGAGGTGGAGGAGGTGGAGGAGGTGGAGGAGGTGGAGGAGGTGGAGGTGGAGGAGGTGGAGGAGGTGGAGGACATGGAGGATGTGGCGATGGAGGAGATGGATGATGTGAAGGA
>SZWC01011665.1:59227-88096 GCA_023375785.1 Penium margaritaceum | reverse complement strand
TAGATATAGATGTAGATATAGATATAGATATAGATATAGATATAGATATAGATATAGATATAGATATAGATATAGATATAGATATAGATATAGATATAGATATAGGTATAGATATAGATATAGATGTAGATATAGTTATAGTTATAGATTTAGATTTGGATGTAGATGTAGATGTAGATATAGATTTAGATGTGTACAGAAAATGATCTTGTTATTTTATTGTCACTCAAAATTTTACCACTTTTATGTCATCATCTCGATTTCAACCTTTCCACAATAATATTTATTTTATTACATTTTCAACTAATTTCATGAATTAAATCCTGATTTTGTGTTTTCATATAGACAATAATTTTTTTTAAAACCCTGAATTATGATTAAATGATTAATTACACGTTTTTATGCATGAAATAATTACAATTATCCTGGGTTTTTTTGTTATAATCAAATAGGCGTTGGTTAGAAAATAATGCACACAATAGGTATACAAAGTCAAAGATTATATATACCCTTTTCTGTTATTCCAGTACATGTTTATGCTTGTTTTTGAATATGGTTGCTTCAGATTTAGATCTGTATTTCACTAAATCGCTTTTTTCTAGTCGTTTTTTTAAGGCTTTTCTGGACCTTAGTTGTAAGATCGTCTGGCGCGGCTTCTTTTGTTGCTTTCTGACCGTCGAACGGCAGTTCATAGCTCTTTTCTGTTCGTAGAGGGTATTCTTTGAGGCGATAACCCTATTGCAAATTGTCAGGTTTGCAAGTTCAACTCTCGTTGTTTTTTATTCTATTGCTCGCCGGGTTTGCGGAGTTGGATTTCTTTAGCAAAAGCTCCAATCCACGTCTCCAAGGACTTGGCCGTGAACCCATTCCGACTGGTGACGCGGCTTAAGTGGCCATAGTTAGAAGTCGCGTCTCTACACTTGGTCGCGGTACCCTGACGCAGATGAGGACTTCGCTGGGGTAGCTCGTAACGTTGCCGCACTTTTTTTTTGGCCGTGGTTGGCAAGCGTTTAGTGCGGAACCCGTTTTCTCGCAAATACTCTTGATGTCAGCAAAAACAAGGGATTGTTCGGTAAACTAGGAGTTGTTAGCATTGCGATATACGATATGCAGCGACGCTGCATCGATACACGAATACGTTTTGTATCACTGATAACGTCAAATTGGTTTGGAAGGGAACGTTGCGAGAAGCAGGTCGTGACAAACGCATGTACTTCTACATACTTTCCACTTACCATAAAATATCGCAGTGAGATTGGCGTTAGAGCTGGAAAGATCGTGCTAAATGCAAAAACGAGCTTTTCGAGGGGGTTCGCATAGGCACCGAGGAATTTAGTATTAAAGTTTACTCAAAATATTAAAATCCGCTCTTGTTGGAGAGAAAATCAGCGGTCTTTGGAGACCTTGCCCACCGTCTTTCTAAGCTCGCTCAGGTCGGAGTTCAGAAAAGTCACGATTTTGAGGGAAACCGTCGCGGATGCGGTTGAAACTGCGTTTCGTACAACGATCCGGTTGCAGAGTTTACCAGAGTTTACCGAAACAGATCCGGTTGCAAAAATATCGTTGCTTTTTGAGGGAAACGAGGTTGCGCTTCTCGTTGAAGGCCACCGATCACTATGGATCTTGACAGCGTCCGGCAGCCGAAATGGCTCCACTTTGTGGATCCTTGAGGATAAACTTCGATATGCTCGCATGAGAAGTTGAGGCAGAGGACTGTAGGCTGAGGTGACGAATCCAGTCGGGGGGGGGGGGGGGGGGGGGGGNGGGGGGGGTTTGTGTGGGGGGAGGGATTGCTGGGCGCGGGAGGCGGGAGGACGAACGGACTGGCGAGCGCGCGCAACTGTTTGCGAGCGCAAACCTCTCCCGCTGATTCTTCATGGTTTGGAGGCCAACTGCGCCTACGTGGCAGGTCTCCCAACATTTGTGTTTTTCGCTAGAATCAGAAGAAGTTGCCGTGATGAGGACGTTAACGCTAAACATGCGAACAGAAATCGGTTTCAGTTTAAATGTAATCGAATCGACGATATGAAGCCCACTAAGATATCGAATTCAACACTACCACATTTCAAGGAATTTCGCTACATCGGACGTACCTTCCGTCGAACCACGCATTGATGCGCGTGGCGGCTACCGTCTACCCGTGAAATCAGGAAATATTGCCGTCTTCTCCGGACGAGAACAACCCTCAAAGTTGCGGAGGAGGAACTTCTATACCGCGGTTTCGAACCCAACCCCGGTCTTCCCAAAATCAACGAAGAATCACAAATCGAGCACGAAACTACTCAAACACTAGAATCAAAAACAAAATCAAAGGCGTCAGTTCAACACCTCTGTTGCAGGTAGCACTGATGCCGTCAAGAAAGACGCCGAGAGACTACAATTTCGAGAGACTTTTAAGCAATGATTTGTTGCTGTGGCTGGAAACTCCCCACTAAGGCTCCCAAATAAGGAGGCTTCAGACAGGAAGACTGAGTTCAAATAAGGACAAATTGATTGAATGGACCATTTTGAAGGTTCATTCAACCGGACTTCTGCTCGATGGATGCTAATTCTCCATTTCAATGACATACTTTCATTAACATTCCGATCGATATCGTTGGAAAGAAATGCCTTTTAATGTACTTTTATATCCATCGACTAACTGTGGTAACGGCCTATATTATTCGTAAGACGGCAGGCGCTCGGATACTGGAGCAAATGAACTATGGGTCAAAAAACAATGTTCATTCCGTCCGACGTAAAATCCTGATTGTAGCTTTATTTACTTCACAAATGAAATTGTCTTTGGAATTAGAACATTTAGATGAAGTTTTATATCCGACCGTCGATAACCGTCGACATCCACACTTTGTCGAAAATGAACTTTAATGCATTTTAGCAACGGTCCGATTGGATGAGGTTTAATCATGGTCCATCTGCTTGCGAAAGTCCTCCACCCTTAGCCGAGTCGTTGTGTTCGAAGCCTCCTTATTTGGAAGCCTTAGTGCGGAGTTTCTAGTGGCAACATGTACCACTTTATCGCGTTCTTGCCAACTGTGACGCAAAGAAATTCGTTGCCAGAAACGTGAATCGAACTCGGCGCTTGCAAGCCAAAACAATTGAATAATGACGACAGGAAGTTTTTGGTCGAAACGACGACTCCCAATAACCCCTTTTCAGCCTAGTCAACAAAGTAAAGTTGCTTCACATGCCTCTTCTTATGCCGCATTCCTGGTCTGTTTTTATAGCAAAGCTATAAGAAACCCCGTTCTTGATGTTGGAAAGAGGTAATATGTACGTTAACACCAGCATCTAAGTTTTTTAACTCTATGAACCACGCTAAAACAGTTTAATCTCAAGACGCCCCAATGCCAGAATGTTTGTGACGATGTCCTCCATTGCGTACAAAGTCATTGCCAAGACGTTTCCATTTTACGCCTTCAGTGAGATCTCTTACTGTAAAAATGTAGGTGTTGTAGAACATGTCGATGAAGAAAAAGTCACCTTCCAAAAGGGGGGGGGATGGGTGGAAAGATTCCACAGGCCTTGGTTGCCATACGGAGGATAAGGTGTAAACGTTTGCAATAGTGAAAATAATGTTCCATAGTACAACATTATTCGAGGGAGGGGGCGGGTTTCAAAAATAGACATGCAAGTAATTCGAAAACGATGGCAAGAAATACAGGATCTTCCACTTGTTACGTGGACTGTGTGCCCAGAAATCAAAAGAAAACCAAAAATACCATAACAACTAAATATGTAAACAAGGTATGTTGTGATTTAACAACATACCCCTCATGTCATGGTGTGTTGTAATGTAACAATGTACCCCTACAGGCCATCACGAGGTTTCTTGTGGACAACAAAAGTTAATATGATGCTGCTAGTGACAACAAATTGAAACATGGGGTGCTCTAGTCTCCAATTTCTTGCAATAATGGGCTTTTCGGGTTTGGTCTCTATTCCTTGGGTATTAAGATATTTTCTTCTTGTGTATTTTTGATGAAGTGGGCGGAAACAAGTATCTTCTAACATGTCACGAAAATGTACTTAATGCTTTGTAATAAATATGTATCAACACGCACATAGTTTTAGTATGTCTACATGTATCGACCAACCACAACAAGCTTTTCCAATTACATCTTGTCTGGTCAGCATTCACAAGTTCTACCTGTGGATGATGTGGATGGTTATTCTAAAACGTAGACACTTAAATTTCTAAATAACAAGTCTTCAATCATCAATCGTCAGGTGTAAGGAAACGACAAGGTCATGGTTGGATTGGCATGAAAAACAGTTTTTGCATACTCCGTACTTTGCATTGGTTTTGTTTAATTTCATAAAGTAAGGAAATTTGTAACAAAATATAGAAATTATCCTGAGTTTGTGATCCCCACGGTTGCTCATTTCTAAACCAAACTTGATTTTTTAACCAATGTTAGATATGGATAGCAACAAAAATATGATGGTTATATCATGTCAAGGAGGAGGATGGATACACACGTTTTTCATGCACATCCAACCAAGGATTCTCTTCATGTATTCAAATTTTGCGCAATATCTTATGAAAAGAAAACAAAAAAATGAATTAATACAACATGCCCTTAGCTAACGGTAAAATCGATAGATTCTGGAGATCTAAAATGGAGAGGCTAGGTGGAAACAGATCCACGGTTGAGACACCACGATACATTTGTACATGTCCGAGCCTAAAAATGTTTAGATATGGTCGGCCCAACCTGTCATGTTACTGGTGATCACGACGTTGAGGTGCTCCCGAATTCGACCTGAACTACAAGTGGGGCAAGGGCCTTTTTCATGGTGAAAAGATTCTTAAAACCTAACAAGAGCCCATTAAGAATCTTTTTACCATGAGAATGGGTGTGTGAACATGATCGAATCCCACCAGTACATAGACGTCAAGAATGTGTGATCCGAGTAATGGGCTTTCTCCACCCACTTTCCCGCTTCACTCGTCCAATGGAGTGTAGTGCAATGCATGTGACGAAGTTATCATTCAACAACATCGGTCAAGAGGAATTCGTGAGAATATGCGAGATTTCTAATATTATGCAAAAACTTCCATTACAGAAACACTCTTGTCATTAAGGGCAAGTCTACGAGATATCTTGCCTCCAATGTGTAAAAATATACCTTTCATGAAAGAAATGTAGGGGCCAATTTATTTTTTACCCACCGTTGGAAACAATTCTGCATAGGTCACCCACGATTGACAAATTCATTTATGTATAAGCATGTAGTAAGAGAAGAAGACAACCATGCCAACGTTTTGGTACGGGGTCCTCGTTCTCCCCACTGATTTTGATAGGTATGCACTATTGCCGAAGTAAAGATTAGAAGCACCCACTATCCATTGTTCACGACCTCACTCCAATACCCACTTTTCAAGCAAGTGAGAGGTAAAACAACGGATCACAACAACAATAGAATAGGTCCTTAGTTGGAGAATTGCCTTCGTCACTAAAGTGGAGCTACAAGCCACCTACATGGCATGTCACAGTGTCACATTTTAAGGAAGCACCAGAGGACCAAAAATAGGTGCCAATGAAAGAGTTCATTCACCATCTAATTGCTATCAATTTTTGCTGAGAAGATGAACGGGTTGCCATTGATGCCTTGGCAATCAATTACCAGATCCACACTTTCTCGACCAATTACAGTTTACCGAATATGACTTAGCTATCATCAATCGCAAGCGATGCACATTATAACACAGTTTATGTTTACGTTGCACTAAGTTATGGTTAGTCACCCAACATTCTTACACTTGACAATTGGTGTATCACAAAGTGCATTCCTATGCACAAACATTCTTAAAAAATCATCACCATTAACTCATGTCACTAGACCCCACATATACATTCCTTATATAAGGTGTCCGTTATCATGGATTAAATGTAGTATGTACTAGTTTTTGTTAGAATTCCATGTTCACTACTATTTTCACTACCTAATACACTTGTAAATACACAATTTAAGGGGTGAGGTGATTGGTCACATGGGGAGGTCTAGTACAATAATGCATATTACACCTAAATCTTCATTGAATAAGCGAAAACTTGTGATGTGGGGTCGACCCAACATCCTTGGCTTGTATTACATGTGAACGGAGGGGCGAAAGAACAGCGTTGAACATTGTGAGTGGGGTTCTCTCATGTTAGAAAGACCCCTTTGTTGCTCACCTGACATGGGTCACCATTAAGGAAGAATGGGATCGTAATGTGCCTCATACCAAGAGGCCACATCCCCTCTAACACCAGAATCAATGGCATGGATGTTGGGTTGGCCAATACCCAATCCGACACTGCAAAACTACCCAGACTTATAAGAGCCATGGATCTTTTCCAAGCAAAACCATCCATGCGAATGTGAAGGTGCCTACTGCACGTATAAATATTGTGATTACCAAGGACGTTAGAAGCGCATTTCACATTATTGTACATCACACAAACCATCGGTCGAATGCTGTATAAACATGACAAGGCTCCCCCCTATGAGGTTCCTTACGTTCATACAAACAAAGAAGCCATGACATTTGCTAATGTTGGAAGGGCACTTCGATGGGATGAATTTGGGGCTAAAGAAGGCAAATTTATCATGACATGCACCACATATCTCACTCCCCAACAAGAAATAGAGGCATGGTCTATGATCAACACGCGCTAAGACTTGTTCGTTGAAATCAGAGGATTTTCCCATTTAGATGAACGACCCATTCAACCAAAGAGCATGAGTTCGAATTTGACATTTGCATGCCTACTTCTCGCCCACCAAACTCCTCTGCAAAGTGGAAGCCTTGGGCTTGAAAACTTATATCATAGTCAATTTTGGTGGACAATTCATGCATGTTTGTGAGAAATCTTAATGAATTTAACCATTCTTTATTAGATACTACGGCTTCCATTCTTAACATTTTCTTAGGATTACACTCTCTATTCATAATGTTTTGGTGATAACACAAGAAACAACTGTTGCGTTGGCACAGAACCATTTTAGGTTACATGATCGTGTCATACAAAGTAATGATCCCTAAGGTTCAGTTATGAAAATTAACACTAATGTAATGTTGTCCATTCAATTATATCCGCACCGTCCATGCGGAAGGTATTTCTTAAACTTAGCCCTTTTAATGAAAAGTGCAGTGGAGTCAAGTACCATGGCTAATCCACATTAGAACGTAAAAAGGTAGACCATCCACGTTACAAATGATCTTGAATGCAACACACCCTGATTTACGAGACAAGGCAAATACAAAATCTATTTACTCCTCAAACGGTGATGCACATAGACCACTGCATGGATTAGCCATGTGTGATCAAGCCATTTTTTCCTCATCATAGTGCACACTAAGTGTACTAAGGTGTAGTCTTGTGTCCATCGCCGAGTTGTGAGTGGCCGTTTGTGGCTTCATTCATACCTTGCCATGTCTCCTCCATACCACCATGCGCTTCTCTCTGTTTAGCAT
Source organism: Penium margaritaceum (assembly GCA_023375785.1). Classification (NCBI taxonomy): domain Eukaryota; kingdom Viridiplantae; phylum Streptophyta; class Zygnematophyceae; order Desmidiales; family Peniaceae; genus Penium; species Penium margaritaceum. The sequence goes on along the minus strand of SZWC01011665.1, from coordinate 80,631 downwards.
GGACCGGAGGATAAAGGTCACTTGTTGGACCTGATACGCTTTATAAAGAGCATTTGACAAGGCTAGAAAACTGAGAGCACCCATGGCCATAAGAACAGAGACAAAGCTTACCATGGCACACAAGCAGATAAATTTTATCAAAGACAATGGCAAAAAGGGTTCTGCATTTTCCTCTTCAGAAATGAGCGAGGAGGACTCCTACTCCTCCTCCCAACTACCTCAAGACTACCACTCCTCCTCTCATAACTTCATGTCAGTGCAGTCCACAGAATTGAGCTCTGAAACAATGATAAATTGGGTGCGTCATCCTCATTGTCCGGATTATCGACCTACGATGACATGATAACCATGGCATCTACATCATCTGCTTCCCCACTACAAGCACGACTGCTGGCACCACTACCTACGCAAGTGTTAGCAATGCCAGCAACTCCACCTACACCACTGCCCTTACGACCATTGTACCACCATTTGCCAACCGCTATCACCAGTGCTAAGAGCCCTACCTGAACCCCTAGAACATGTTACATAGTTTTGAGCATATCGCAAACTACTGCCTTCCTGGTTGCATGCTAGAACCATTGCCAAAGTGCCAATAACAGTATTTGTCTCCGTATCTCACGTTAAAAAACATCGTCTATCCGAGTGCCAGCAGCACCGTCCACGCAATTTCTTTCATCATTTGCGTCACCATCTATCCTAGCGCCACTCGGATTACCCACAGCCTCCAATTCACCGCCAGCAGCAAAGTCCACACCCTCTCCTCCACCAATCTCTATGCCACCAACTACTTTCAATGTCATGGCTCTTCCAACAATCTCAACTACTTGTGGATCACGCATGTTGGCGTTGAATGCCTTTAACATGCATGTTAGTGATAGTGCCGGTGGGTTCTTACACAAAGAGGAGGGGTATCCCTTTTGCCCGCACTTGGAACAAGTGCGGGTCAAGTCACCTTGTCCATACGCTTTCAGTGGGGTCGACCACATGAGCGCTTCTTACTCAGCTGGCCCCACCCACACATAATGTACTAAAGCTCAAAGAGGTTAACCCTCATCATGGGTTTCTTGTACAACTAAGGCCATGCAATTTGCTTCAGATGAGTGAATGTGTATAGCTCATGGTTGAAACCTACGTCAAGCATCTGCGTCATAGCATGTTAGAATGGATACCTTTACACCATCCACACTCCGTACGAGTACCTCTTTTCATTGACATCAATCTTTCAACTAGCAAGGCTCTTGGGGCCCGTGACATTGCCTATGAGGTCGCCATGGCTTAGCACACATTAGTCCTTGACAAGTTCGGTGTAGTGCTATAGCCTAACATCCACAACAGGAGTGTACAGGCTCTTGCGGTTGTGGGTTGCACGCCGAGGCTCCACAAAATGGGTACAAATGTAAGATGTCCATGACACAGCATTTGAGGGACTCCAGTGCACTTGGGATCATGTGAAAGCCACATAGTAAAACACAATTGAGGTGCATTCCCTATTCCATCGGTAGTGTCGTCTCCACGTCGAAAAAAAAGGTACTTATAGCTCTAATCTGACATACAAAAAAGTTCTTCCTTGTAGTCAAACCCGTTGGACGTGAAGGCACAAGCCAACCTCGATATGATCTCATCTGCTATTGTACTCGCCTCAAACTTGATGTTTTATTGTAAATACTACTCATAATACGTATTACCAACGTTAGACAACTGACGCTTTACAGCGGCAATGAGTCTTGAGTCCCTATTCCTAATGTTCGTAGTTCTGTTATGCCAAGATGTTGAGTATGCCTATCCGAGACGCTGACAAAACAAATCCCAATTTTCCTTATCCTCTTGTGGGCATGTAGCCCATGAGATAAGTGCGGTGTGGTTGTTTGCATCATATTTTTGGGCCAAGAGCAAAACTTGCCTAAAGCCATATTTTGAGAATGTCCTATCCATTTAAAGCAATCGCCTCACATGTGGCCATCCGATCCATTTGGCACCAAAGCCACAAATAAGCGTTGGATGAGGTGCTATGTTTCTTCCTCTTGGATAACCACAATTTACGGGTCAACCTACTTCAATTACAAGCAACATTAATAGAAGAGAACATGGCACGACTTCATACGCATAGGATATTTTCAAACCATGGACACGAGGAAATGTAGTGTAACATATTTATGATAGTGATGTAGGTTGGGAAAAGCCCCAACATGTGGCACTTCTCTCCCAAGTGGTTGGAAAAAACCTTCTTTGTGGCACGGTGCATAGCATGGTACTCGGACTCTTCCCATGTGCGTGCATCCACAATCCGTTGCAAGGTCCGGGACGAGGTACATGGCTCCCTATAGAAAGGTAGCTTGAAGTGGTGTAGAACCCACGCGACCTTCCTTGATGGGCTACCTTTTGTCTGAATTCTGTTGCATTTGTGGTCCTCCTTGAAAACAATTTTGGTGACATTGCTTGTCTTCCTATACCATCGTGCCTTGAGCTGCCACGTGTAGTGTGCCTACCTCTTATGTGCACACCGGGCCTATACTATGTTGGATCGCTTCTCGAAAAATTGACCCCTATGTGTGCCGACACCATGTAATCCTACAGCGCCTCACGGCTGACATACATGTTCTGGAAGACATTGCTATCCAAGTATTTGATACAAAAATCTTCTTGGGGACACTTTCTTGGCTTGGTGCCCTTTTTATCATGTCTAACATAACACCAAGAACGTGGACACCTTTGCACCGTACATGGAAGGAGTAGCGAATCCAAGCCAGTCAACAACGACACCATGGCAATTTCAATAGGTGAAACACACCCACAGGCGGGATTTGACCGGCCGGATGCGACAGTACCCATTCAACGTCATCAGACATTGTTCTTCACGCTCTAGAGAGCATGAAGAAATGCGGTCTTCAACCTAGAGGTGATCGATCCAGTAAGTCTCTTTGAAGTTTTCAAATACAAAGCCGTTCGTGCACCCTTTGGACATATCGAGCTCCTTCTCCTCGTTCGAGCTGCCGATGGTTGCTTTAAGGGGAACATAAAAGTGGAACAATAGTGAATAAAAACACCCCATATGGGTACAACATGTAATAGCATGCACGCTTACAAACATCATACCCATCTAACGGTCATATTCGTAACAAACATACCAACTTACTAGAGTTAAGAACGAGCACATGTGCCATGATGAATAGGATAACCTTTAGAGAGGAAGGATCCAAAAAGATCCAAGATCTTTGCCATAGCGTGTAAGTGGCACTAAGTGGAACCTCAATCAAGTGCATGTCATACACCATGGTGAATCGAGAGACATCATATTCCATGCTGATACTAACCGTCTTTGTTATTGGGATTATCAAAACATCGGCATGGATTGGTGAGTGTTGGAATACACAACTACTATGCGCCGCCATGCCATCCGTGTGGCATTCAACGCGGTTCTTGGTGGATGCTTGGGGTAAAAAATCTAGGTGTAATAGTGGAAAACCAATATCTGCTAACGTGGCACACGTTTGGCAACCGTTATCATCCTCCAACGTAAGATATAGACCCCCTTTTAAATTCAAGAGACGTTTTTCTACGTCCATGCACATTTGTGGTTCATACTACAAGTCGTGGCGATGACATCGTGTTGTTGTACGATGCAGAGGACAACAGCTGGCAACAATAAAAATATCCCCCTTATTTTGCTCGAGCATTTGACGAAATTTATGCAACAAGTCTGACAAGTACTTTATTTCGATGATGTTCTTCTATCCTCTTGTTTGCCTTAACTTATGACGCAAATCTCAATAGATAAAAACTGGAACATATTCACGGAATTGGAAGATTTTGTGACTAGGACATCCACTCATGAGAGAACATGCATAGACCAAGATAAATGTAGTCATATTTCATGAAGACTGGGTAATGCATATACGTTTAGTTACCAATCACAATTTGTGGAAAATGCGGTCAATGGATAAAATGAGTAAACAATCCGGTCGTTTTGTGTAAATAGTGGGTACTTGGGGAGGTTGACTCTTAAAATATGGGTTAAAGGGAATCATTTCAAAAACATTATGATTGTACATATTTTACACAACTTTATTTTAACATCCCAAAGTGAGATTGCATGACGTGTTATGCCTCATTGGGTATCATTTAATATCTATTTGGAGAAACAAAAGGTTCTCACTGTAAATGTGATGGAGAGAATGTGTTTTTACTTCATACATTGTGAAGCTTTTACGCACACCTTTTTAAGTTAACGAGTACTAGTAAGACATGTTTACATCATGTCATGAAGACAAAGTTTCATTTTGGGACACTCGTAACTGAAGTTGGGGGGCAGGGGGTGGAGTGTTTGTGGAAGAGAAATGTAATCTCAATCAAGTTTTTCAAGTAGTATACAAAGATTTCCAGTCTCTATACAAGCAAACAAAAATTACCAACCTGTAAAATAGTACATAATGATTTCCAAACTTTAAATGATCATACAAAGGTTTCCATTCCGTCAAGAAACTAACAGAAGCATCTGAAGGAAAATGTCTGGTTGAGAAAAAAACACAATATCCACCATTCATAAGTAATGCCACGAGAGTGACACATCCTTGCAAAATTTTGGTGGCTTGTCTTTTTGTGATGGTTTTATCTCTCTTTCTAAAGGAGTTTAAGAAGGTGAAGTTAAAGTTGCCATGTGCTTCTTAGTTCATTGTAAAAAAAGGACCAAAGGCAAAGAAGTTTGGAATTTGTTTTTTACTTCTTTGTCTGGACGAGCTTGCGTCGAAAGTTTTGTGCTCTTTCATGTAGCACATAATAATCTCCACACACACTCACTTGCAACAAGAAAACAAGTGTTGTGAACTTCCTTTTCAAGGTCATTGTTTGGTAACAAAAGTAGACGCACTTGCTAACTTTACTTTCACCTACTCGACCCTTATTTCAAAGAGAGGAACCTTCATTACTAGGTAGAAATTAAACCAAACAATTTTCAAGGATGTGTAGCCGACGTGGTATCACTAGCGCTTGGTGCACATTTTTTGTGCTTTTGTAGAATTTGAAATTTTTTATTGGACAATATTTTATGCTGATTCACAAGGTGGAAAAATGTGTGCAATTTTACAGAAAATGGACAGAATTATATGCTACTTTTTGAGGTGGAAAATTGTTTCTGCGAATATAGTGACCAGACAGATTTTTGTGCTACTTGAAAAACCTTTCTAAAATTGCATTTTCAAAATGCAAACAGGGACCCTCTTGCCTTCAAATCAAAAGGCGTGTTAGATGGTGTTTACGTTTAGAAGGCAGTGAGACTGTGAAGCAAATTGTGTAATCTAAAGGTTCCAACTAAATTCCACTACTAGTTTTTCAGTTTTGTTGACTTTTGGTAGTAATAGTAGTAGTAACTTATGGACCCACAAAGTCGTCAACAATGTTGGGCGCAGCATGTGTCCGGGAGCTTCACCTTCGATTCCAACCGCAACCAGCCTCACCCAAAATGGACATCCTTTTGAGAGAAGACCTACGTTGGGTTGGCGTGCAGCACCGAACCCTATCCGAGGTCTGCTTAATGCCAAACCCATCAATGGGATCAGCGCCTTTTTTCGCCAATGGGCGCGTGAACCCATCATAGGGTTTCGCCTCTGAAACCGACCTCACACGCGTGCGAATCCAGAAGTTAGCAAATCAAGGCAAGTTTACCACGGATAGAGGTTCTGGTCGCTCCTCGGAGAAGTGCACATCGTTCTAATGAGAAAGCAAACGTTTCCAAAAGCGTGCTTCGTGAAGAGCTTCCTAAAAATCTTTAAAATAATATAGAGCGGATACAAAACCAGAGGTGATGAAAACAACTTTTAAGAACTTCCAAAATCCATGAGTATGGCATCTTCTTCACATGAGAGAAAGTTGCTATCAATGATAGCGAAAGCAGAACTGTCAGTTTATGAATTATTCAACCCTTCTAGTAAAACAAATTATATAAAAAGATTCCAAGAGAAAATATTGCATGTTTCCTATGTGCACATGTTCTTTCAGATTCGTGCGGAGTTCATATTTGGTATATTACTAGAGGTGTTTTGGTTTTTTTCATTTTCATTTGTTTTTAAACAACCATGTTTATATTCAAATTTACCTCTCTATTTATGTTTTTTAATCATAGATTAAAAAATATGCCTACGATTTATATGTGGATATGGATGTAGACGTGGATACACAACCAAATGGGTATCGTGAACATCATTTGGCATAATATTATACATCTATTCTAATCTATGAAAATTATAGATTTAGGTTGAATTTTGAATGAATTAATTATAAACATTGTTGAATAATATATTCATACACAGTACACGAAGTTATGGACATAGATTATTCATGGATATAAAATACGTGTGACTTTGTATTTTGGAATGTACTCATTTATTGAATTTCACAATATTACAAATCGTATTTACAAATATGTTTTTGTGGAAAATAGTATTACGTCTTTTTATCAATTTAATATTTTATTAATGTATTCCCTATTCCTATCTATTACTTATAAAAATGTTTATACATGTGTACATTTATGGAATTGTTCCTTGATACTTTCGTCTTGATAAATCATTATATATTTATAATATAATTTTATAAAATGTTTCACCATTTTCACAACATATATGTGTGTTCTTTTATGAATATCTATTATATTTGTTTATTATGTAATTTATGTGCGTATGTGAGGTTATATCATACCAAATTAATATAAAATTTCCATTAAGATATGTATTAATTCTTTTTCAGTTTAATAATGTATTAATTTTATTCCTATTCCTATCTATTACATATAAAATGTTTACAAAAGTGTACATCTATGAAATTTGTCCTTGATACTCTCACCTTGATAAATCATTATATATTCCAAACATAGTTTTTCAAATATTTACCATATTTATAATATATATGGATGAATATATATTATATTGGTCTATTATGTAGTTTTTGTGCTTATGAGGGGTTATATCATACCAAATTAATATATATTTTCCATTAAGATATATAATTAATATGTCACGACGTCAATAGGTTCCCTTTCTAGTATGTAACATCCAATTTGCTCAATTGTTTCTCTTTAAAGTTTAACTTTTATGATTTGTTCAACTAGACGGGTTTAATAGCTCTTGATAAAAGTGTGGTTTTTGCATCATTTTAATCAACATTCTTGCCTATCGAGAACATTCCATATGCATCGATTTTGGAAGTTCGGTCGATCACCTCTGGTTTTGAATTCACTCTTCATTTATTTAAGGACTTTTAGGAAGCTCTTCGCAAAGCACGCTTCTTGAAACTTTCGTTGTCGCAATGGAACAATGTGGACTTCCACGAGGAGCGACCAGGGCTTGTCATCCGAGCTAGACTTGCCTTGAGCTGCTAACTCCTGGATTCGCAAGCATGAGAGGTCGGATTCAAAGGTGAAACCCTATGATGGGTTCACGCGACCGTTGGCGCGAAAAGGCTGTGAACCCATGGATGGGTTTGGCGTTAAGCGGACCCCAGATAGGGTTCGGCGCTGCACGCAAAGCCAACGTAGGGCTTCTTTCCATCCTCTCACCGCGTATACCTTCACTTGGGCCACGCCACGGGACGGGTTACTGGGTGTGGGATTTTCCCTCACCCTCACTGGTTCTCGTGGATGGTTTTGCACGTACGAGCGAGATGTGGGTGGCAGAAAGCTTCCTCAATTCTAGCTCTGCTTTGTCGTCTGCGATAGCGGACCGTAACGAGCGAGGACTACACAGAATTGGGTGGGCTGGGCCGGTTCAATCAGGGTCCTGTATCGTTTATGTAGGTAGGTCTGCACCATGATACAAGACTAAGCTTGATAGATCACAGCTTTTGTTTGATCACCCACAAACTACTCCCTAATACATCACCGAAGTGAACTCTTGATTCTGAACCAGGGGGGGTCGATTTACATCAATGAAATTGTACACGTTGGGCGTGCAGTCCAGTGTACCTTGTTAACTACATAGTAACAAACGTCTATTTCCGTTTCCATTGTTCTGATTTATTGATGGCCAATGATGTTCCAAGATAAATAACAGGAATTGAATGTATTCTACCAAACTTCCCCGTCCACTTTGAAATTGGCATCAGCTGATTGAACAAGGGGGTGTATCAAAAATGAAAATAAAACCCTAATGCATTCCAACATATTTTCACCACTACAAATAACCTCACATACACTTGAAGCACCGTACGAGCTACAATCCTTCATGCACTAACATAATACACTTTCAACATAAGCATGGATTGAGTGATGTCAAATACTTGAAAATTTTCAAACGTTAAAATAGTTTACTCATAAACATTACTTCAAGGAAACTACACCTGGTTATTCATTTAACTGCATTACAAGAACAATCATATAAACGTAACTTCATCTAATTTTAACACGATTTGAGGAGTCATGGTCATCTATACAACCAACTACTTCCATGCACGATGTGCACTAAAGAGGAAATTTTTTATTCTATCTAAACAATTCAAAATTATATTCTTATTTTAATCAGTGAGGAGGGCTCCATCACTTGAAAACCAAGGATTAAAACGCTTCATAAAAGAGAAATAAAAATTCTCCCTTGAAAGATGCATCATGAAACATGGGTGAGGTTTTGTGGGTACCCAATTATCTTGTCTAAGAATTTGAAAATGATAATTTTAGATAATGATGTGCATCCAAAAAAATGTCAACAAGAAAATATTATATTGATTTATAAGCTACAAAATAAAAAATAAAAAACAATGTAAAAAATATTGTTAAGAATCATTAATTCATGTTCTCAACCTGTTACTAGTAGGAGAATGAAATGAAGACTCTTATTATATTCAACCCAAGCGTGTTGATCTCCCAACGTAGTTTGCTACCATGTAGAACGACCACAAACACAAAGCCACGCATGGATGTGAGCTTCACAAGAACCTTATCAAGATGAAGTGGCTGAGAGTAAGATATTCTACAGGAAACTATTTTTTAAATGTGCATTATGTACACGTGATGACATTCTTACAATTCATTGAAAGATAAACCACAATTGTTTACCTTGTTTACCATGCATCCATGTCAAAGAGAGCATGAATCATATTAATTCCAGTCATGTATACCTATCTTGAGGCAAAATTACCAGATAATTTTGCAATTTTTATGATTAAAACGGTAACGAATTTCTATGGGGGCATAAAAATAAGATTATTCTCTCAGCAATAATATCATAAGCCATAAACCTTGGAATCAAATAAATTTTCATTTGAAAATTTCTTTGATTCCAATGTTTATGGCTTATGTTTTTAAAGGTCTTCTTTTCTTGTCAAGCACTAAAGACCTTGTTCTTCCTTTCTTGCTTATTAACGTAATTTTGTGTAATCATAATCATTTTCTCTTGATCTACATGAACCTTCTCTCCATTTTACCTTCAAATAACCTATGATTTCCTTATTCAAATTTGAACTTTATTTGACTTAAAATGATGTATTGAAAATGACTCCACGATACAAAAATATTTTGTTGTTTTCTAATGATAATCTTTCTGGTGATTCTTATTTTTTGTTCATCATTTTCTTCATTCTTCTCAACCTTTTGAAAAAGTTTAAATATAATTACTTGATGCTAAGGGCTTCACCCTACTTTCCTGTTCATTGTATCTTTACATGAAAACTTTGTCCTTTGAAAAACTCACAACCTATCCCACTTTGTAAATGCATGTTACGCATTAGCCACATGTTTCAATAATACTGTACAGTACATTTCTTAAACGTATATTATATGGAATTGAATATGCGAAGGAATAATCTGTTCACAAGTAACATTGTCGACACGTCAAATTATTTTTTAGATTGTCTAAAAATATATGTAATCAGATTTTAATTTGACATGTAACGGATTTTCTTGCCTTATTCACCCATCTCTTCAGAAGTAGTGTCATGAAAAAATGGGAACGGACACATGTGTAGCTAACCAGTTACAACTCCTTTTTAAAGACAAAGTGCATTTACAATGAAAAGGAGTACGTTGAAAACTAATTTGCTTTAAAATTCATTCAATATATATATTTTTTCCTAATTAATGTATTGGTCTATTGTATTCATAAATCTTTGGTTCATAGGTCCAAATGAAAATCGTTGCACACATATACCATTTTTTGACCACACAGTGAAACTTTTCACCCCTTCAATGCCTTTTAAAATATGTTCATTCGACTTTTATTCACTAAATAGGTAAACTAAATCACTTTCAGTCTTCAAATGCATGAAAGAGGTTAAAACGTGTGTATAATGTTGACAATTTTGAGATTTGTATGTAAGAAGTTTTGTAAAAATAAGCTCTCAAACGTATTGTATTAGAAATGAAAAAGGAAATGGAATTTTAACAAAAACTTTTCAAAGAAGAAGAACGTGACCTGAAATGGATCCAAGAATCTGGTGTTTGTTTTATTCATATTGGCATCAACCCAGGTGGATGAATTGTTGTTCTTTATCATCTAAATTTAGATCCTTGTACTTGAACGATGTCTCCCATTTAGCCCATTATTGAGTCTATTTGAAAGTTTCATTTACATCTATGCGATATTATCAATATTTCTTCTATCTTAATTCTCTATTTCTCAACAGAGTTGAGAAATAGTTCTATATGGGAAAAATTATTTTGGATATGCCTTGAAATTGACGCATCAATTGTTTTCTTCATTAATTTATTCTTACCTTCCTCCTTATTTTAATATGGGCTACTATATTGTCCCATTATTTTAAGATTTTTTCATTTGACTACTATCGTTTACATTTGTGTAGAATCTTGATCACGTGTTCTTGAAATCAATAACTTACCATTTTAATTTTTTTGAGATTTTATTATTTTCTCATGTACCCTCCTCCTCAACACCTTTGCTCTAGCTGCCTCCAAAATGTATTCAATTATATATTACACGTTGGAAATATGAAGGCATTTCACAAAAGAAGAGTTTCATCTTCAATGTCTGAATGTATTCAACGAATCTCAAGTACTTAATACAAATTAGGGGCATAAGGTCACCTTCTCTATTTGCTTGAACAGGGTGGCCAAACATGCTTGAACAGAGTAGAAAAGGCTTTAACAACTAAAAAATGGTCAATGTTCAAGGTCATGTAAAAGAACAATACGTTGACATTATCACATTATCAGCCCACTAAAAAAATTTGTAATTTAGGATTGAAAGTGGATGTTTACATGCAAATTAACATGGTGAAAATATGAGAAACAAAATAAAAGTGTACATCCTTCCAAGTTTCTACAAATAATCTTTCAAAGTTATGGTTAATCATCCCAAATTCACTCACTTAAGAATTAGTGTATCAAAAAGTGTATTTTTGCATGCAAACATTTCTCACAAAACATCCCCATGACTGCATGTCATCAAATCCCAGATGAACATTGCTTTCAAAGACTAAAAAATTAAATGGGCTCAATGACATTCGTAGATGTTTCTACAAACAGTCCATGTTCACTAGTTTGTTCACTTCCCAGGACACTTTATGATACACAGTTTCGTGGGCAAGGCCATTGGTAATATATGGTCTTTCAATATGTGGATCACATAAAAACCTCCTAAACTTCCACGTTTTATAAATATGGGAAAGGGGGTATGTAGCGGTTAGACCAAATCATGGACGCCACACATATTGTGGAAACGGTAAATATATAACGTTGACTACAAACATTTTTCTGGAATCAACAATAAACTTTTTACACATTTATATTCATTGATGAGGAAGAAAATGCAGGTAAGTAATTGATTCCATGAAAAATATGGTTTGAATTTCCATGCATCATCTAATCACAAAATTAAATCGTGTTAATCATTGAAAAATTAAGGTGCATTCGACTATAATTCTAAACGTTAACTTTTAGGAAATGCTTTAATCATGTATACCGGAAGTTCACATGCAACTATAGCCAGGTTGAGCACAACATCTATAAAAAATAGTAAATCATTGCAAAAAACCATGTAATATTCAAGCCTTTATGGGACTGATAGCTACAATGTTCGTAAACATTTATTCAACCTGGTGTTTAAGTGGCTCAAAAACGTTTTACTTTTATTCTATTTCAAGCAATAACTGGCTTTGTCTAAATAATTAAGACACTCCAATTTATAAAACAGGTGGACATGTGAAACACATTTATAGCCATTGAAGTGTTTGATCAGACACATTTCATTTTCAGTAAAAGTACAGATCAAATTTATGTTTCTACTTTGTTGAAGTCTCATCATAAAAAAGGTCATAAGAATCTTTCCAAATTTCTCTATTTTTTCCTAAACAATTCCGTATTTATCAATAAAAATAACAAACAATACATATGTGTTCCATTTATATTCCAATAATTAATTTTTAGGAATAATACATCCAATTTTTCACGTGAGAATGATTTATAGACAGTACTATATATACATATATATACATATATAGAGAGAAACAGTGAGAGGGAGAGATGGAGAGAGAGAGAGAGAGAGAGAGAGAGAGAGAGAGAGAGAGAGAGAGATTTTGAGAAAGAGATGCTCAAAGAAAAAGAGTGGGGGAGAGTAAGGGAGAGAATGATTCATGTAAAGAGCAATTGTTAGATATAGAAGTAATGAATGGAATCCAACAGTTGTTCTATGTTTTAAAAGTCTCATGACAACTACCTATGATAACGTCAAGCCATGTCTTTAAGGTGAACACATCCAACCCTAGGGAAAAAATATTAAAATTTTATGCCATGGCTCTAAACCTTTTATTTGGATGTGATTAAAGATTATAATATACATTATAACCACCTATTATCATTAATCATTTGTTAAATTATCTTTACCCATTTCCTACTTCATTTCCTTCATGGGAGATTTACTCAAAAGACAAAGGATGTTTTCCAATTTCTAATTTAATTTGTACTTTTGAAAGGAAAACACATTGAACCATTTTACAGAGATTTTTTACAATGAATTCCACAAGAATCGTTAATGTGAAATAGCAATAACAAAATTCTCCAAGTTAGTTTGAAGGAAATAGTTCCGTTTATGATATATCTTGGTAATGATATCCATTTATGGTCAACCACCTCTGAAACATAGACTCTTAATACTGTGAACGTGTCAAATGTAAGCCTTTGGCAATTTCATCGTACCTTTGTGGAATTTACGTTACAATTTACTTTACAATGTATGTTCATACATATTAGCATGTATTTGTCTACCTTAACATGCAAAGGTTCTTGGGATTCTATCAATCAAAAGAAAAAATCTCAATAAAACCATGCTTTCGTTTTCCACAACTCCTTTTAATTTTCCCCTAAAAATACGTAAATTTGTCCTTAGACCTTAAAAATGCTACTATTGTGAGTATTACAACGCCCCTTTCTGGACGCGGAACTAGGCAGAGACAATATCGACACCGTGTTACTTCCAAGGTTATGGGTTTTATGTTTTTGCCTTCACGTTCTCTTCCTGAGCCCCACGCCAATAGGGGCCAACCGGTTCCCTTGTACTGCAAAGGGGGGTGTTGTATCCCCCACTCAAATCCCTTGAAAGCCTATTATTGATCTTCATATGAATGGTGACTATCTATATCGTTGATCGTCTATCGTTGATTGAGATAGACCCGGGGTCGACGGTTATCCCTAACATTTTCTCCGAATACAATTTGTTTATTTTTCACCTTTCCTTCAAATACACTGACTATAGATAGTCCCCGAATACACTTTACCCTTTTAATGGGGGATCTCGAGCTCCCATGTTGCCCCCCCCCCTAAAGGGCAGAGTGTATTGGGGGAGTGTATGGTAAGGGTATCTAATGGACACGTGAAAATACACGTGTATACACACTTAGTGTATTCAAGTAGCGGTTGTGCAATACAGAAGCCAGCTACCCAAACCATGTACACTCATTGCTTCACTGACTATCTGGTTACCAATGTGCAATATAGTTTCCACACATATGGACGCCATGAACTAGTCGACGGTCGTTGATCGTTCATCGTCATCTATGTATAGAAGATTGAATCATACATCATCGATCATAAATCATCATAGATCAATGGTTGACGAGTGATTTTGTACATTTTCTCAAAATACACTGCGTATTTTTCACATGTCTGTTAGATACACTTACCATAGAAACCCCCCAATACACTTATCTTTTTTGGGGGGATCTCCTGTTCTCATGTTCACCCCTTCAAAAAGGGTGAAGTGTATTGGGGGAGTGTCTACGGTATGTGTATCTGACAGACACGTGAAAAATACACTAATTGTATAGTACATTTAGCAGATTAAAGTAACGGTTGTGCAATGCACAACCCATCTACACAGCCCAAATATACTCCTTGCTTGTGGTGGGGATGGGGTCTCAACTATGTGGTTACCAATGTACAATATGGTTTCTGTAAATATGGATGTCATCGACTAGTTAAAGGTTGTCAATTTTTTATTTTCATTTATGTATGGAATATTCTATTGTACATACTCGATCCTTAATCGTCATAGATATATAGTCAACGAGTGTTTTTTTGGCATCTTCTCAAAATACACTTTGTGTGTTATTCACGTGTTTGTCAGATGCACTTACCATAAAAACTCTCTAAGTACACTTCACCCTTGTGGAGGAGGGGGGAATCTTCAGGTCCCATGTTGCCTCCCCTCGCACAAGTAATGTGTATTAGGAGAGTATATAAGACGTGTGTCTCTGACCAAAATATGAAAAATACACTTACTTTATTCAAGTAACGATTATGCAATACACAACTCACTTACACAACCCTAAAACACTTGTCTCTTCGCGGAGGGGGGAAGATGCCGCCGATGAAGGAATAGTCCAACTCATTTACACAACCCCAATACACTTGTCTCTTTTATTTTGGATCCACAATTCAAAAAGTGAACATCTAATTTATAAAGGTAACCAATCAAAAAGTATGAATACATAAAGAGGTCTACTATGCATCAAGACCGGAATATCATATTTTTTATTTTTCCCTAGCTAAAAATTATATTCATCTCCTAAATCAAAAGTATTATATACATATTTTTCCAAGTATTGGATACGTAACTGAATATGACTACCTTTCTAGACAGCTTCATGGGAATTTCCTTGTAGGTACCTAGTACACTAGAATTGTTGTGTATAAAAAGCCCTCAATTAAGCATGCCTCATGACATCAAAGTTTTCATCTAATTGAATTCTTGAGTTTACATTGGAATACCATGATTTTTTTTATGATAACATAATTACTGTTATGAGGATTATTTGTCTTTCTAAAAGCAACCTGTCTCCATATGTTTCTTTGAAAAGTGTTGTGCACGATTCTCTTCAGGTGGAGTGCCTGACATAATTCATGTGTTTTCATGAATGGTCTCAAGATTTTTTCATGATGCATGACTGTGTTCCTAAGAAAATAACATACATCTCCCAATCTCATGTAGTAAATTGATCTGTATTTTAACAAACCACAATTGACAATTCCCTTTGTAATGTGTATTTTATTTCTGGGCATGGATTACATATTCCTGCATGTTATACAAATATAAATCATTTTCCTCGGAAGTTATTATTGTTTAAGTGAGTTGAAAATATAATTAGAAGTTTTAGGATAGCTAACATCCGTAGTGTTTTCTCCATCCAAGGATGATAGGAGTCCCTTCATTGCTAAGTCATTGTATTTGAAGAAACATTCAACATAGAAATCATTGGTTTGTTATGTTTCATTTCATAATGTAAATACACTCTTAATAGTTGTTTTCTTTTTTAATATGTTACTGATGTCCTTTCAAAAATCAGTAGTTGCTAGGGATTTCTCAAGTCACAAAACGCAAACATTTTCATAATAATTTTCCAGTTTCCATTCATGAAGATTATGTAGGTCATATTTTTTTGGCTACATTACCTTTTATCATTCAGGTTTTTTGTAATTAGATTTTCTATGTATAGATGATGCCTCTTGCATTGAGGGATATAACAAAGTGTCCAAGAAAAATGTGTTTCAAGTCTATTCAAAAAGTGATTCTATGACAACCTTTTTTTTGTTATGATGATACGTTTCCTCTAAAATACTAATTATGGCTTAAACTAAGTATTACAAACGTTTAATATAATATATGCGAGCGAGGTGAAAATTGACCAATGAAAGGTTTAATGAAATTGATGAATACATTTCTTGATGTTTACAAAACATGTTCTTTAATGAAGAAGTGATCGGTTAATAGTTTAAAACTTGAAATTGTGTCAGAAAATCTAGTCCCAACCACATCCATAAGAGTGTATAAAGTTCTTAACGTGGGAATTAGGACTGAAAGAAACACATTGAACAAGCCCTATTGGCAGCATTTTAAAAACAGTCAAGGTATGAATATGAACTCATATTGTGGTGTAACATCATCACTTCATCATTTTTATGATATACATTTTCTTCTTTAATGAACATGCAACGTGTCAAAAATGTTTTAAATCAATTTTCAGTCAACTTTCATTCATCACTTCAATCTAGAAATGGAGATCCATCAGGCTGTGGTTTGGGACTAACATATTCATTAGATGTAAGAAAAATCATACATACATCCTTGTGAGGTCACTTCTAAACTAAAAAAAATTAGAATGATCATTTCACGTGTTTGTTTCCCTCATAACAATAATGACTGAAGATGTTTTGATAAGTGGATGGACTTTTTATAATACCAAAAATTTCCTGTTGAATATCTGTTGTCTATAGTGCATTTTAGCATTTATTTCAAAGGATTCATTTTTCTCAATTCATTTCCTAAACACCAATCCCTATTTTGTGAAGCTCAAATTTCACTTCTTAATTTTTATCTCTTTAGAAGTATGTTTTCCAAAAGGAAGTAGTGTGTTGTTGTCCATTGGTAAAACACATGAATATTGAGATGAATCATGGATGTTGATGTTGAAGAAGATAGTTGGGATCAGGAATGAATGATAGTGAAAAGATACAATGGGGAACCTATCATGAATGGCAGGGTACATCCATCTATGGATGTAAATGCATCTTATCCTGAAGCTTTCCAACTTGCTCCTCTATGATTTCTCCATGCGTCCATTGGCCAAAGAAGCGTTCAATGATCTACGAATCCTTGCTAGGGCTGTTGATGCAAACACCTCAGGAAAACGCTCGTGAAGTAAGTCAGTCTTTGACTTGCTCAGGATATGCTTCAGGAGGGAAATCATGATGGAATAATCAAAACATCTGGCAAAGATATTATGCTTCAACATGACAGCATAGGCAACAACGTCCAACAAAACAATACAAGCTCAACAAACTATGAGCATCTTTCCTTCTACCAAACTTTCTAGGTACGCACATGACACTATAATAACAGCTCCCGCACGTAGACGAATCTCAGCGCAACTAGACATTGTTGTATTCAACATGACTGGGGAAGAGAAAACAAAGCTATAGATGCACAATGAGAGGAGGGTGGATCTCGGGGTCATCACAATAGAAAACATGAAAGGGGAATCATGTCACAACCATGAGAGGCTAATGGCCGACACAATGCTAACTCATGCTACGATGCACGAAAGGAGTGCACAAAAAAGATTGACAATAGCAAGAATCAGCTCCCACACGGTGATGGGTCTTAGAAATAGACTTTCTTCCATTAAAAGTACTGAATATGTTCACAACAATTCAATGAGGCAGGCTAGTCTCTTTGCATCTAGACATTGTTATGTTCAGCATGATAGGAGAAGTAGTTATGCTGTGGATGCATAATGAGATGCCTAAAATCCCACACGAGGTTGGGTCTAGTCACTAGGACACATGAAAAACATGGAAGAGAAAAGTACATCACATCTGTAAAAGACCCATGTCCCAAAGGATGTTGAGGCGTGCTACAAAGAAAAAACAAGGTGCACGGCAAAGACCTAACAAGCCAAGGCTTAGCTCCCACACAAAGGTAGTTCGTGCTCGACTAATAGATGGCACCGAAAAAACCAAACAACGACCAAAGGCTGAAGTCCACACAAGGTAGCTCGATGTAGGATGGACACGGATTGTTCATGGTAGGAGCATGGTGGTAGGGCAACAAAGGTCAAATGTAGAATCTATTACTCTCAGAAGGGAGTCGAGAGGGAGGGTGGAGACATGCAACGCTATGAGGCCAAAATTAGCATTGATGCAAGGAAAATTAAGGTTGAGGGTAAGGAGCTAGTGATGAAGGTTGGTGAGGGTCACAGGTGGAAGGAAAAGGCCGAAATAGTAAGGGTAGAGAGGGCCAATGATGAATCGGATGCGATGGTTGGCAAAGAGGGGGAGACAGAAAGATGATGTTGTTGGCGGAGCCGCTTGCGACTATAGGCACACAAGGTGGGAGAAGGAGAGAGAAAAGTAGGAGAGGGAAGAGGAGAATTGGGAGGGGAGGATAGAGGAAGGGATGGTACAACAAGAGGGGTGCTAGGGGAGGATAAGGGTGAAGGAAGAAAGGTTGAGGCCAAATTGCCACTAAGGAGGATGAGGCAAACGAGGTTGGGTGGGAAAGAATGGTAGGAGAGGCTGTCAAAAGAATGCAGGCATGAGAATAGCTTTAGTAGAAGCATGCAGAAGCATTGGAACAAGCACGAGTTTGTGAGCAGAGTGACGTAAGCGAGAGTGGTCCCGAGGAGTTAGTTGCAGAGCTTGATTGGGGACGAGGCGAGGTAGACCAGGTGTTGAGAGAGAGAGAGAGAGCCAGAGGGCAAGACGAGTGATGGCTGGTTGAGGGCTGAGCGAAGGAGCGAGAGTGACGGAGCGAAGAGCTGAGAGCTGTAAGAGGCTAGAAAAGAGAAGTTGTGTGGGGTGCGAGCAGAGCAAAGACACGGCAGCGAAACCGAGGAACCAAAGGGAGACAAGATGAGAAAAACTGTTCTGGTTAACCCGAGGGAATGAAAATCCTCAGCATGAAAGGTCATAACAGGACAAAGCATTAGGGCAACGACTTCTTTCCGCTAGCCGAACGCGGGTGACAGGTGTCACTTTATTAGGGGATGACTTGACCTGAGGTTTCGAACGATCGAGTGGCTGGAGACCCGTTTGGTCAAGATGGTTTGGTCATTGGACCTCAACCGTTATTGAGACCGAGTTTGGTATTTCCAATTTCTTGTCAAGGCTTTCTTCCAACAGAGGCGGTGAGAAAAGGCGGAGGGATGGGTATGTAGGTGATGAGGAGAGGTGATGGGAGAGAAAGACGGAGGATGGTAGACAAAAGGAGGGGAACGATGGAAGTAGATGTAATAGATGGCAAGGAGAGGTGACTGGTGGTAGGGGAGGAGGGAGAGGTTCGAGGAGAAGGGAGGGGTGTAGAAGAGGAGGAGAGGCAAAGAGTTTAAGGAGTGGAGGGCGTGGTGGCAATTGTACAAGGGAAGGAGGGTGAGGACACTAGAGAATGAGGGGAGGGGAGTAGAGAAGAGAGGGTGGGGACAACAATGAGAGAGAATAGGACAAGGTCAATAGTTCTTGGAGGGCGAGAGCAAGCGCGTGGAGGCATAGATGTGAGACCGATGACATCCGTGAGAACTTGGACCCCATGAAGCAAAGCTGGGGGGGGAACAAGGACGCATAAACAACAGCCGCTTTTGCAACTTAGACAGCAAAGGCGAGAAGATGCTAGAGGAGAAATTGAGGAGAAAAACAAGACGATGAAGAAGATGTACCATAAAACATGAGGCAATCACAAAGGAGGAAAAGAGGGACAAGTCTGCCATGCAAGCAAGGGCCCAACACAATAGAAACAAAACAAGGAGCAAAGAGAAAGAGCCGACATACATGGGCCACGTGCACAAGAAGGAAGAGGTGGGGGGATGTTCAACAAGGGAGGGAGAAGTACAAGGGGTCCAAATGGATAGAATGGATAGATCCAGAGAAGGAGGGTTGGATTAGGAGGCGTTGAAAGAAGGCAAGGTAAAGAAAGAAGATGAAAAGAAGCCATCAAAGGGGAGGAGAGGGTAAAGGGAAGGGGAAAGGGGAGATGAGAGAGAGATAAAGAGACACACATAGAGAGATAGAGAGAGAGAGAGAGAGAGAGAGAGGAAGGGAGGGTTGGGGGGATGAGAGAGAACATGGGAGGAAGGCCCGGGGAGATAGTGGGAGGTAGCGGGGAGCGAGGGGGAATGGAGGGGGGTGGTGTGGAGAAAGAGAGGAGGGAGAGGGGCTGGTTGGGGATATAGAGCGAGAAAGGTAGGTATAGATAGAGGAGTAGAGAGGGAGAGAGAGGGAGAGAGAGGGAGAGTTGGGGAGGGAGAGAGAGAGAGAGAGGGATATAAAGAGAGTGAGTTAGATAGAGAGAGAGAGAGAGGAAGAGAGACAGGGAGATAAAAATATAGAGAAAGATAGAGGGAGAGAGAGGAAGTGTGTGTTTGAGTGTGAAAGAGAGAGAGGGGGAGAGAAAAAAAGAGAGAGAGGGTTGGTAGGGGGCTGGTAGGAGAGAGAGATAGAAATAGATAGAGAGAGAAAGAGAGAGAGAGAGAGAGAGGGAGGGAAAGAACGAGAGGGAGAGACAGAGAGTGGGGGGGGTAGGGGGCTGGTGGAACTGAGAGAGAGGGATAGAGAGAGAGAGAGAGAGAGAGAGAGATAGAGAGTGAGAGAGAGAGGAGGATTAGAGAGAAGAGGGAAGGGATGGCTCGAGAGATGGTGGGGGGTGGAAATGATCAAGGAGAGGGAGGGGAAGGGGCTAGCTGTTAGGAATAGGGAGGAGGGAGAGGGGCTGATTGGGGAAAGCGAGAAGAAGAGGGAGGAGGGAGATAGATTTACAAAGAGAGAGATAGAAATAGAGACAAAGAGAGAGAGAGGGATAGAGTGGGAGAGATGGAGAGATAGAGAGAAAGAGAGATAGAGAGAGATGGAGAGAGAGAGAGAGAGAGTGAGTGGGGTTCAGAGAAAGAGAAAGAGATAGAGAAAGAGTGAGAGAGAGAGTGAGAGAGATATTGAAAGAGAGAGCACGAGGGGGGGAGAGAGAGATAGAGACAGAGAGAAAGAAACAAAGAGATAGAGGGATGAAGGGACATCAAGAGAGAAAGAGAGAGAAGGAGGGAGAGGGGGGATGAGAGAGATGATGAGAAGGAGGGTCATGGAGAGGGTGGAAGATGGATGATTCCAAGGAAGGGTAGGGGAATGCGCTGGTAGGGAAGAAAAGAGAGGAGGGAGGGGGGCTGTTTTGGAAGAAAGAGCGCAAGAGAGGGAGGTAAAGAGAGATGAAAAGTGATATAGAGAGGGAGAGGGAGAGAGAGTGAGGAGTAGATGGGGGCTTGTTAGAGATAGAAAGAGAGAAAGAGAAAGAGAGAAAAAGAGAGAGAGAGAGATAGATAGAGAGAGGGAGGGAGGAGAGAGAAGAGGAGAGGGAGGAATAGGGAGAGAGTGGGTGGTTGACAAGATCAAGGAGAGGGAGAAGAGGAGGAAGAGAAAGGAGGAAGAGGGGAGG
>SZWC01011665.1:47244-49203 GCA_023375785.1 Penium margaritaceum | reverse complement strand
GGCTTGGTGGAGGCCGCAGGAATCTTCTGGCACGGAGAACAAGTTGTTGTGCCAAACTCGGGAGACCTTCGAGCAAAGGTTATCTCCCAGTTCCACGACCCGCCGGTCGCAGGTCACGTGGGACCCCGAAAGACCGGACAGGCACTCTCGGACCACTATTGGTGGCCAGGGTGGAGTGTCGATGTCCGTAAGTATTGCATGACATGCGACCCATGTCTTCGGAATAAGGCTGGTAACAAGAAGCCTGCTGGACTCCTACAGCAGCTTCCCATTCCTGGGACTCCATGGGAGTGCGTCAGCATGGACTTCATTACTGGTCTTCCGGACACGGCCCGTGGCCACGATGCAATACTAGTGGTTATGGATCTTTTGACGAAGATGACACATTTCATTCCTACAACCACTGACGTCAACGCAGAGGAGACCGCTCGTCTCTTCTTTGAGGGTGTCGTAAAGTACCACGGCTTGCCGTTGCGCGTTATCTCCGATCGAGATCGAAAATTTGCTAATAAGTTCTGGCAAAAGATGCACGAGTACTTCGGCAGTGAGTCGCAAATGTTGACAGCGTTTCACCCTCAAACGGATGGACAAACAGAGTGCATGAATCGCACTCTGGAGCAGATGCTCTGCATGTATGTGGACCCTGCCATGCATGATTGGGACGAATTCCTAGCACCGGCAGAGTTTGCGGTGAACAACTCGGTGAACGAGTCCACACCGTTCACACCGTTTGTGTTGAACAGTGGTCGGCATCCAGTGGTACCCTCTTCATTGGTGAAGAGTGGGAGTACAGGAGGGCAGGTCCCTTCTGCTCAAGCCTTTGCTGAGCGCATCGACTCCTTGTTGCAGGAGGCGAAGGGTCACCTTCAAGCAGCTCGGCAGCGACAAAAGGCATATGCCGACAAAGGTCGCCGGGAGGTGTTGTTTGACATCGGTGACAAAGTGCTGTTTAGCACTAAAAACCTTCGGTTGAAGTCGCCAGGGGCAAGAAAACTTCTACCAAAGTGGATTGGGTCGTTTCCCATTGTAGCACGCATCGGGCCAGTGGCATACCGATTGCTACTTCCGCCGAGTATGAAGATACATGACGTGTTTCATGTGAGCTTGCTGGCTCCATACACGGCAGGAGGAACCGTTCAGCCACCGCCAGCAGTCTTGGCTGCCGACGGCCAATACGAGGTCCTTCGCCTACTCCTGCACCGAGAGTGTACTCTTCGGTCGCGCGTTGTCAGGGAGTACCTCGTCCATTGGGCCGGTTGTGGACCTGAGCATAATTCATGGGAGCCCGAATCTTGGTTGCCCACAGGGGTGGTCAACGAGTACTGGAGCGAGCTTGCAGCTCGCACAAATCGACGCGTGGCAGGAGGTACCACCTGAACGCGGAAAAGTGAACAACATTCCCACAGGGCAGCATTCATGGACAGCGACCATAGGAGGTTGGGGACGCCCAACATGGTTGTCGCGCGGACGCTCCAGCCTAAATGGGGGAGGCCGCTAGCCGTGCTGACCTACAAGCTGCAGCTTAGGTCTACGTACCATGCACGTGTTCATGTTTAGCTGGTGATTGGAATTATTAATTTTCTTTCACAATGTTGATGACTCACTAACTGACAATCCTACTTGTTGTTCATGAACCGGGACGGTTCATAATAAGTGGGGAGGAATGTAGCGGGAGGGCCGGTTCGGCCCTCCCTCCTCGCCGATGCGAGGGGTGGTTGCGCACCACCCCTCGCATCAGCGAGGGCTGGCCGGCGGCCAGCAGTTCGCTGGCCGTCGGCCAGCTCGCTGCCGGCCGGCTGGACGGCCGGCGGCCGGCCAAGTGACCGGCCGGCCACCGGCCGGCCAGCCGCCAGCCGCCAATCGCGGCCTCAGCCGGATCGGCGGCTAAGAGGCCACGAGGGCCTCGAGGGCGAGGCCTCGTGGCCTCGTGTTCTCGTCCCCCCCTCTCCCTCCTTGCAA
>SZWC01011665.1:9744-44744 GCA_023375785.1 Penium margaritaceum | reverse complement strand
AATATTTAAAATCTGTAGTCATTCGAAAAGAACAATCTAGGACTCAAAGAAGGGGGAAAACAAAATGCAAGAAAAGAGGAGAAGTAGCATGTGTAGAGAGGAAATGATGAACAAAGAAGCCGGATGAGAGGTGACTAAAACAGTGAAAGGACATAAGAAAGGGGAAGGAAGGTGTTCATTGCAAGAAATGAGAGGTATGGTTAATCACAGGCATTTCACACACTGGTTTTCTAGTGTGTGCTTCTGGTGTATGGCTCCCTATGTCTCCTCTTTTAGCACTCATACAGTACACTAGAAATCCTGTGTGCTCTGTGTGGCTCTCTCACTTCATTCCCACCTCTCTTTACTCCCTCTCCTCTCTACCTTTTCTGTAAGTCTTTAAGGACGGGTCCAATGCGTGGGGCCAGTGTGTGTGGGGAGTGCGCTCTGTGTTCATACAAATGTACACTAAGAACGCACTGAGTGCGCTGTCCCTATCAGTAGTCACTCTCCCCCTTCCTACCTCTCCTTATTCCATCCCATGACCACATACCATTCACGCACAAAAAACACTGGAAATGCGATGTGTCTACATGGTGTGTGTTTACACTTGGGACCTCTTAAGTTCGTTACTTCGTTGTCTGACGGTCTCTAGGGACGGGTCCAGTGCGTGGGGCCAGTTTGTGTGGGGAGTGCGCTCTGTGTTCATACAAATGTACACTAAGAACGCACTGAGTGCGCTGTCCCTATCAGTGGTCACTCTCCCCCTTCCTACCTCTCCTTATTCCATCCCATGACCACGTACCATCCACGCACAAAAAACACTAGAAATGCGGTGTGTGTGCATGGTGTGTGTTTACACTTGGGACCTCTCAAGTTCGTTAATTCTTTGTCTGATGGTCTCTAGGGGCCGGTCCAGTGCGTGGGGCCAGTGTGTGTGGGGAGTGCGCTCTGTGTTCGTACAAAAGAGCACTAAGAACGCACTGAGTGCGCTGTCCCTATCAGCGGCCACCCCCCCTACCTACCTCTGCTTACTCCATCCCATGGCCACATACCATTCACGCACGAAGTACACTGAAAAGGTGGTGTGTGTGCACAGTGTGTGTTGGCGCTAGGACGCTCTTAAGTTTGCTACGTCTTAGTGATGGAGTCTCTAGGGATGGGTCCAGTGCGTGGGGCCAATGTGTGTGGGCAGTGCGCTTTGTTTTCATAAAAAAACACACTAAGATCGCACTAAGTGCGCTGTCCCCAGAAGTAGCCTCTTTCCCCTTTCCTAACTCTGCCTACTTCATCCCATGGACACATACCATTCATGAACAAGGTACACTGAAAATGTGGTGTGTGTGCACAGTGTGTGTTGGCGCTTGGACGCTCTTAAGTTAGCTATGACTTTGTCATACACTCTCCAGGGATGGGTCCAGTGCGTGGGGCCAGTGTGTGTGGGAAGTGCGCTATCTTTTCATACAAAAACACACTAAGAACGCACTGAGTGCGCTGTCCCTGGCAGTAGCCTCTCTCCCCTTTCCTAACTCTTCCTACTCCATTCCATGGCCACATGCCGTCCACCCTTCTCCCAAATCCTCCCTCATGACATGTTTGTTCATCATCCTTATTTAATACAATGATCAATGGTCTGCGAATGTGGACCAGTTACGTGTCATAGTGCAATTACTAAACATTGTGCTTATACATGAGAGTAAGTCGTCTGCTCTGTTCATTCTCGTTGGTTCATCTTCGTCCAGGGAAACATTCACTAACTACAAACTTATGAGTGAGTCAATTGACGTATGTAAATATCCCTTGTATACCAAAATGCAAATAGTATGAAGGAAAAGAGGACATGGTTCCAAAGCAATAGTACATTTCTCGACAGTCAAGGACTTTCGGCCGTAAATCAAGTAGGTGTGCATTGATCCATAGCCTGCACGGTGTTCACTGGTACACTCGTTTTGCAAGTGGAGTCGGTGACAACATTCCCACCTCCACAAGGAGTGAAGTATTGCCAATTCAATGCAATGATTCCTTCAAAGAATGTATTGTGGGAAAAAGAGCAACTCACCAGATTGAATGATGAGGGTTCTTTTGCTGTCCTTGTTGGTTCTTGTTTGATTGGAAACCTGGTTTGAGGCCAGTCTTCCACGGAGAAGAGTTAGCAAAGTACCAGACTGTGTGCTGGTTGTTTTGGTGGGATCCTAAGATGTTGTTTTTCTCATATGTTGACTTGAGAAGATAACTGATTTCCCCTGCTGCACAGTCCCTTGTGCATGATTTCTCCCCTCTAGCCGGCGTTTTTGTTGGGGTCTTTCGGTGGTGTCGACAATCTGGGTCCCATCTGTCACAGTAAAGAACAGACTGTGAAAAGTGAAAGGCCTCTGGAAGTCTTCTATGTAGTTTTGAAAATACTTGAGTCACCTTCTTATGCATTTGACAGTGCTGGCCGTGCTCCACTAGTTGATTCGTTGTTTTCAGGGAGAAGAGGTGTTTCAGACAAGTTGATTTCCATCATTTCACTGTAGTCATGCTCGTTCCAGGGTGAAGCAATTCAATATCAGGATGGACATGTTAATGAAGAAATAAACTGATACGTGTGACAAAATACCTTGTGGTGTTGTCGACTGTATGATGTATACCAAAAACCTTCTCTGCCAACGCCGTTGAAGTGTCCTTGTACCACCTGCAATGGTGGGAGTACGTCAGGAAGTAGAAGAGAAAAGTACTTGATTCTCTTGTGTACTGATGAACTCACTCCATCTTTTCAGTGGTGTAGAATGCATGGCATTGGATGCCTGCGGATAGGAAAACGTTCTGCATTACATTTGTAAATTCCCTATGTCAACTTGGCACAACCTTATTCACATTGTTTGTGTTGTTCTTGAATGCTGCAAGAACACCAGAAATGGGGTGTGATGGTAAAGGAAAGTACATTCTGATTTGAGAAAGGCCGATGTTGTAGTCACCGTACATGCATGATCTGTCCCTTTGAGCAGGCCAAGGGAAAGGAGGAGGTCAAGGCATGCTTTCATCTGATTGTATGATCTGGTTGCTCTCCTTTGTGTCCGCAGCCATGGCACAATGGGGATGATGGTAAACGGCTTCAACTTTCCCATGACGTGCTCCAGGGAATCCTGTAAATGAGGAATAGAAGAGAAGAGAAAGATAATTGAGGTGTGGTGATTTAACCCTGTTGTTTTTTCAGCTCTTTGAAGGAGCTCACCTTTCCGACTCATTGGATATGCTCAGGTCGCATGATGTGGCCTTGCAAAACATTGGTTACAAGGACATTTGTCTCTAGTGGGTGATCCACGAGCCATTGGCCCATGTCGTACGACTCTAGGAAGAACTTTGCAACATCGATGTCGTTCGTGATAAGAATTTGGACCCTGATGAAGTACTCCGTCAACATCACCGCCCTTCTCATTACGGAGTCACCGATGATGGATACGTCTTGGTACGTCGAATTCGGATAAGGCCTATCACCAAAAGTAGGTTCTTCGTCAAAAACATATGAAACTTCAAGGAGATGGAGGTGGAGAGCGATCCTGGGAAGTACTGTATACATTTTTCCAAGATACCCTGAGCAGTAAAGGACAATGACATACATCATTTCTTAAATTTGTACTGACCAGAATCAGACATCTGCAAGTACTCACCATTGTTGCCAACTCTACCATTTGTCCGTGTGAGCTTAATGTAGCTTGTCAGCTTTGCAGAAAAGTCTTGCATGTGTTTTGTGGCCTCTGTTTTCAATGTGTATGCGGTGTCCCTTGGGATGATCTTACCATCAATCACTTTGTGATGCATGCACCAAATTGGAAACATTTGCTGAAATGGCAGATTTCACAAGATGTTGAGATGAAAACGAACAGATTTGAAGTTAACACCAAGGGTTGGGTTTCAGCTTACTTTGCCAAGAATCATCTTTGGAACCTCCGATGGATTCTCTTCGTCCGGGGAATCAGCAACAGCTTGATCAGGAGCAAAGAAGGCTGCCGGATCTGCAAGTTCCAAATTGAGGTCGTTGCTGATGTAGTCTTTATCAATGACCTCCCTTTGTGTGATCAGATTCTTCAAGATAGGCTGCTGGAGGTAGTTTGTAGATGGTTTTGCATCCATGGATTCATCTGCATGGGAAAGGGAGGGAAGTTGTATTTTTCATTATTCTGGTCATCATGGAGAGGAATGTTAAAGCCGGCAGAATTAAGTGCTTACCCTCCTCTTCAAATGCCCCTCGTGGGATGACAATGAGGAACCGATTCAGAAGGTTGTCACCGTTGTCAAACAGTCGGCAACGTATGAATTCCACTGGTTGTGTGGCACCTGTGAATATTATGTATGTACTTTGGACAACTCGGTCCTCCCTTGAGGACTTTGAGGAACAGGTCTCCCTACACCAACCAGATCCATCGTATAGGCTGCAAACTTCTAGTTGATCTGTGCCTCTTCCATTCTGCAGAAAACTTGAAATATCATTCAGCCATGGATCTTCATGTTTTGTGGAGTAAATAATGTCTCATGTTTTCCATTACCTTGTACGCATTGAAGGCGAGGATGAAACTGAACATCTCATCCCGGACATCCAGCAACTGTCCCATGGACTCCACAGCAAGCTCATGCATGCGCTCATATGTGACTGCTCATACGAATGGGAAGGTTTCTTGTTAGTTACAAAACATGAACGTGCTGTTACTCTTCAGCACTCACTGACATAAATGTTGAGATGAAGAAAACACCTGCTGTGTTGAAAAAACGAACTGATTTGAACCACTTCGGGATCTGGCTCAAAGAAGACTCGCCAGATTGACAATCGCCAGAATCTCCTGATGTGGTTTTTTCTATTTTTAAAGAACTTCCAGACCAGCAACCCTTCCTTGTCAGCGAGTTCTCGTGAATGAGTCGTGCTCGAGGCTTGAGGAAAAACTCCTTCAGTGCCCTACGTCGATTGAGCTCCGACTCTTCGTACTTCATGGCATCTTGGACAGCTTTTATGGCATGGCTCTTACAAGTCCCAGACCATTGGATAAGTGACGTCCATAGAATGGTGTTCACTTCCATGGAACATCCATTTGACCTGATGCACCGTACCCATGTTCCTTTTCCAGTGTTGAATGAAACTGCATTGAGGACTGGGGCAAAGAGCATGCTCGGGCCGCAATTTGCCAATTTGGCAACTTGGTCGATGTTGGGCCATGAATCTTGAAAATGTTCCGGCAGATCTGGGATCAGCGTCTGAGCATAGTTCATCATATCAGCCAACCGCTCAGTGCTTATCTCCTTGTTCGCAAGTGAAAAAATGGCATCTCTCTGCCTTTATATCTGTCACTCTGGCCGTAGTCATGACGTGCGGACTTGAGGACGTTAGAGCCCATACGCGGGGTTGATGAATCACTTTGGCAATTTGCTCTTGCATCAACCTGCGGTTGGGCAGACATAGAGAATTAGTTGAAGATGGGAATGTGCTCTAGTCCGTAGCACAACTGTGTAGTTCATGACGATTGGACTCACAGATGTTAAGTTGACTACAACTTCTTTGCACGCGACGTGATTCCTCTCCTAAGACCCCTTCGCGGCTGGTGTGTTAAAAAAAAACCGGTCTTTTGGGTGGACGACGCTCAGGCCACCACTCTTATCGCCGGAGTCTGTTGCACGGACTGAGAGTTCACGTAGACTAGTTTTGTAGTGATGGTGGATTTTCCACTGTCAACAGCGACTCGTGCTTCTCACAGGCGTCAGGTTCAGTTTCATTTTTCTTCCTGCACCCTCTTGTTTTCTCTTTTTTATTTCCTTCCTTGTCACTGATGCCATGGCAGGCGCAATCTGACCTTGACGGCAATTCCGAGATGCAGTTCATAGTGCGGTAGGGCTAAGGGAGGCAGGAGGAGGGGATAGGCGGCATGGGAAGGGAAGGAGGCACAAGAGGTTTGGGGGAATTGGAGTAGGGGGCGCTCCCAGGTTGCCGCGCAGCGGTACGCTGGGACTGCCGCGTGCTTCCGAAGGGACACACAGAAAAAGAAAATTAGGGAAAAACTCGATTGCATTTAGCATAGGCGTCCGTGTGCTAGAGCGCATGGTTTGCAGAACCGAAATTGGTAAAATTGTTAAGCTGCGCTGAAGTCGCGCCCTCGCAATTTGGTGGGGAAAGTTCGTGGTTTTGTTTGGACCAGGGAAAAGTGACTTCGCTTTTCCTTTTCCAGGTCACCTGCCCAGCCGCCCTGCCGGTCAGATGCGGATTGCTGTACTGACCGGCCGGGCGGCGCCTCAGATGTTCAGCCGCGGAACATGTTCCGGCCGGGCGCTAAACTACTGACTGGCCGATGGACATCGCGGCCTATCATTAGCTCAGTCGGCCTGGTCGGACGCCCGATCGCGGCTGAAGATCAGCCGCAATTGGTTGGCCGTGCGGCCAATGCGATCGCGTGGCCCTCTCTCTCTTTGGTCGCCTGCTCAATCGCACGATCAACAGCTGACCGTCCGGTCAGCTGTTTCAAGTGGTCGTGCCCAAATGTAGCCCGTCGGTGGATGGAAGACAGGTTATTCTGTCACCCAGCCGTCATGTCTTGACACTGAGACAGGAAGTATGGGCGATAGCAGACGTCCTCCAAGATGCTCTATCGTAGTGGCCAGTGAGCCACAAGTGACTGAGCACCCAGTGGTGGCCGGACAGCCACTGTTGGTCGGTTAGCCACTGTTGGCCGGTCAGCCACTGCTGGCCGGTTAGCCACTGGTCCCCCCAAGGTTCGAACGGTTCACCTGTGGGCACGCAGTGCGACAAAAGAGAAAGTAGTTTTTTGTCCCGCTCTCAACACTAGCGTCGCCGCAGTCGTGGGCTTGGACATGGCCACCTCCTCAACACTTAACGTGACTTAGTACAGGAACCGCGGCCACTGCCAAGACTTCGAGTTGCGACAGTGCGCTGACCTTGTTGCTGAAGCTTAGGATTGCGCGGACTTCTAACACTGCACAGAGAGAGGTCGTCCATCATTTCCAAGCATCCCCAGCCATCTGAATTTCTGGGTAGGGACGCTGGTTTATGTCATACTCGCCAAGTGCCGATTGTCTCAAGATTCATGAAGGTCAGCGGCAATCAAGATCTGGATTGTGCACCCCTTCTTCCTCCATTCACTTCATCAAGTCTGTGACCTATGGGCGTCAGTACGAGCTCTGGCGATGAGTGCTTGACTCATCTTGCTATGGAATGGGAAAAGGGCGTGACTCTTGTTTGTCTTGTCAATGTTTTTCAGGTCTAAAAATCTGAAGACAACAAGATGACTTCCAACATCTTGGGGTCTCGTGACAGAGAGAATTCATGTCTACCCACTCATCTTCAGTTTATATTCATGACGCTTATCACTGGGGTGAATCAAGAATGCCCATGAATCTTTGAAGATGTGACAAATGGTTTGATTAAGGCTCATGGCTCAGACGTCCTGCCATGTGGGCGTAGAATAACATGTGAATTCTGTGTGAACAAGGCATGGATATTCAGAGAGGCGCTTGCAAAGGTATCACAGATTGACAAAGAATCATGCGTTGCAGCTGCAAATCATGGTGCTGCAGCTTGCTGTAGACTGAGTAGGTGCAAGGTTTGTGAGGCTTCGAATGTTGTTAGTGAACTTGAGGTGAAGCCAACGGCTGAGAAGAAACCGTGCCTTTTCATTCTGAGCACGGGAATCTTGACGTGGGGAAAGGTGCACGTGAAGGAGTGCAAGACCTGCAAGATACAATATTGGCCGTCTTGGCTGAAGGATCCAGAAGGGCATCGAATTCCATATGATGAAGGAGAGGACGACAAATTGTACTTCCAGTATAAGGAAGACACAATGTTTGAGAAAACGATTTTTGTACAATATGAGAATGAGCTGTAAGTTGGGCCCATGGACATTCGGTTTAATATGAGGATCTATCAACCACTGAATATGAAACTACTTGCTGCAGGTATTATGCACAAATGCCCTTCAATTGCATAGCCAATGTCTTCAATGCCACGCACGAGTATGACCCAGTGCTTGCCTTTTCCGATGAAATCAACCGGTGGCGTGACAGACCAGTGATGAATCGTCAGAGATTTGAAGAGGCATTCATTTCTTGGAAGCTTCTGGAATTTGCAAGAGACCTTGATCCAGATATTGTAGTTGGTCTTGATCTACGTTGGCGTACAACCACCCTTGCAAAAACGGTAAGGAATCAGCGGATGTTGCATTCGTGGACTAAGTGTGCAGCTAACATGTACTTTTGTGTTGAATCGACAGGTTTGTCCCATTGTGAGGGAAAGGCTAGTAGAAAAGGCTCATGTGCACCGGTGTTGTGCACCATGTTCTGGCAAAGCCTTGTCCCTGGATGGAAATGCGAAGTTGTATAGAGCACGTTGTTCATATGTGGGTGATGCATATTTGACGACGGTCTCTGGGAGGCAAGTTTTTGGTTGCGATGAAACCCCAGTTGGGAAGGCGGGCTTTTGTATTGCACACCAGCCGGAGGATGCGGTCCAAGCAATGACAGAACAGGAAGCTGAGATCTCCAACCAGGTTGAAAAGTTTTGGACGGCCCAGAGGAGGACTAGAGGTACCAATGATTTCTGACGGGTTGAGCGGCTTGTGGCCAAGAAGGAGCTCAAGCTCTTTTATAAATCTGTTGTGATGTTGCACTGTTGTTGTGCTCAAGCATCTTTATTTTATTCTTTTCATTTTCATCTCTTGCTTCAAATATGCACGGAAGTGTACTGTACCGCGTAAAGTGGTACGGCTATCCTTCGAGTGAAAACACGTGGGCAAGAGAAGAGGACATCTTTGACAAGACCCTCATTTCGGACTTCTTTTCAAGGAAGCCAACAACGTGGGAGCTCAAAGAGAAAGCGATTGCAGAGCGTGATATGATCTTGAGAACATGCCCAGGAGACTTGAATGCGAGAAAAAATATCCAAAACTGGACATGCACACGGCTGGTGAGCCACTAACCGTCCTTGGTACCCGATGCGCTCTCAGATATTATGTTCTTAACCATGTTTTTGCTGGAGTTCCAGGTGCACTGCAGGCTGTTTGGACCTGTTGCGAATATCCGTTCCCCTTTTTTGAGATGGCTACTGCTGTATCTCTTACCATGGTGCTTCACTACCTCACAGAGACCTTTGCGGTGCATGCGTTTCCACCTTTTGTGTACTACAACTACATGTGCGGCCTTGCACGATTTGCTAAATCTCATGATCGGGTACAAGTTCCAAAGATTCGTGAATTTGTCGAAGTTGTGAAAAAGAGAAGTATGCCAGTGGTCTTTATGCCTTTGTCAAAGGCACATACACGTTTGTAATACCCGGTTCTGCATTTTGCAGTTGACGAATTTCACTTTCGTGGTCATAAAGATGCATGGTGTCGTAAGAACTATAATCCACATTTGGATGCGGAAGACACTAGCATCAACACGTCAAACTCGGAGCAGAAATTTTCCCACTTGAGCAGGTTCACACACATTTTCAGATACACAAACAAGGAACACTTTCAGGTTCTCATGTTGCTTCTTCAATACAAGAGGCAGCAGATTCTAAACAAGGCTGCACAAAGAGAACACGGTATGTAGTGGACCATGGGGCGCATGAAATCCATCTTTGTGACATGAGCGCCAATCTAGGATGTGTGTACATTGGTAAACAGATCTGAGACAAAAAGATCCTGTTAGGTTTAGTCTATACATGGAAGCGAAGAAAAGGAGGTGTGATTCAACGAGTAAGTCAAAGTGTCTGTTGTTCTTTTTGAGGGATAATAGTCCAAAATCACTCATGATCAACAACCAATGTTGTTCCTTTCTCCATGTGATGCAGGGAGGCGACTGAAGAGGACAATTGAGGTCAACGACATTGTTGACAGTATGTGACTTATGCAAGTGACATTTTGTCTTGGACAGCCAAATTAAATCTCTTCGTTGAATTTTGTGGTTGTCACATGGCTTTCATGTTTCTGTCTTTTGATGTGTACGCACAATAATGACATTCCAAATGAATCCTTCCAAGATGAAGAAGCCATCGAGGCTGTTGAAGGTGATGGACGTTCAAATGAGGATGTTGTAAAGGTGAAAAATCCCAGGAAGCTCAGACCACGGAAATGACAATTTGATATTGGCGTGCTCTCTCCCTTCTGAAGAGGTGGCCATGAATTGTGATATCTTTCAAATTATTCCACAAAGTGGATACAACGTTACTTTCATCATTCTTTAAGATTCACATGATGAATGCCAGGTTGGAGATTGTATATGTCTTTCTCCTGTGCTTGCTTCAGCATGAGGATGCACATACAACCGTACTAGTGTTTACATTGAGGTCGTCGACTTTGGATGCATCCTGGAGGGTTCATAAGTGCACTCCACATACGGACAGGAGTATGAAGGTGGTTGAGGAGATTGACTTTGGATTCATGATGTAAGGCATAAAACAAAACAACTTGAATTTTTGTCACATTGTTTTCATGTCTATTACTGCACGGGATTGAAGGCAAGCACACACAAGAATAAAATGTTGGAACATGCCTGCTTTCGTTCGTGTGGAATAACATTCCATGTTATTTCTACTTGCAATGGTTGTGTTCAATTTGGAACTGGAAATATGCAAATATGCGACCGCTATAAAAGGGTGAACGTAGTGGAGGTGCAAGATTTCGATAAGTATTCACAAAGGACTGTCTTGAATTACACAGTGTCCTCGTAAGAATGCTGTGCATGATGCGGGAGTGCACCCCACAAATAGATGAAAGCTGAAGTGCAGTTTCATCGTAGTGAGGAGGAGTGTCGTATACTTCACACTGGGTGCTTGTACATCTGCTGTGATGCTAAGGATATGTAGACGTTCGAGGCTTTGCTTCATGTCGGTGTACCGAGGAGGAATGCACCATACGGATACACTAGAATTTAGGTGTTGATTTTGGTGTATGGACCGAAAGCACACCAGGGGAGCGCACTGTGAATTCAGTGCGTGATTCTCTGACCATTGGGCATATATGAGAAATGAGCAATTTGGATAGGATGGAATGAGCCGGGGACAATGGGGGGAGGGAGGGGGGAGAAAATGATGGGTGGGGACAAGAGGGCGATGGGTGGAACAAGGTGTAAGCACGCAAAGGGAAGGACGTGGACTAAGGCAAAAAGAGAGGGAGTTGATGGAGGCAAGATATGGGTATGATAATAGGAACATTGATTTCAGCAACAGCAATAGCAGTAGTCTTATATTTTGATGCAAATAACAAAGATGATGGTGCACATCATGAATACAAAGGCAATGGGGTTCGATCACAACGGTTTACAAGGAAAAGGATTTCATTGTAGCGGATGATGGTGCCTTATGGTGGAGACGGAGGTATAATAATTATTGTTGTTGATGAAAAGGATTTCAATTGTTGTTGATTGTATCAATGGTGACCTTGTCAACACGTAAAGGTAACAGTGGTCAAGAACAAAGACAGGAGTAGTGACAACGTCACCTCTTGAACGCAAGAAAAAGCGATGATCATGACGATGAAAATACATTTTGTTTTCTGATTTGGTGAAAATGACAACAGCAAGGGATGTGAGAGAGATTCACATTATGCGAGGCTTGATGCCATGTTGAAGATAAACGTATCGGTCAAAGGGAAAGAGAGGGAGAAGAGGGAGGAAGATTTTGCCAAGGAGAATGACTGAGCGAAAGGGCTCTTGATGAGAGGGGGATAGTCCAACACTTGGTTGCTTGTTGGTGCAAGGGCTCTCGAGAGCCCTCAAGGGGTAAGAGCAAATGAGAGTTAAAGGGGAATGGAACAAGACTAGGAGTTAGGCCTACAGGGAGATCAAGGTAAAAAAATTATCAAAATGTGAATGGAAATTCACAAGGCATGATTGAGTGTCATATCCTTATTTGGCAGCACCGTGAGAGCTTCACATGTATAGGTATTCTTAACACACAAAAATTTCAAAAATCATCATTTTTTCTACAAGGTTGCTGCACGTGAAGAAAATAGAAAGCTACTGCGGTTGAGACATGACTTTTTCACCTCAAAGTAGGTTACAAAGAGTATGATGCTATGAGCAAAGTAGTAGGTCAAACACAAAATTGTGTGGTGCATGAATGTTTTAAAATAAAAGAGCAAGCTCGAGTGCAAAGGTTTCATGGGACATACCTGTCATTATGGAGGAAAGGCACATAGTTATAGGGAAGGTTTGATTGAAAGAAACCTAAGATTAATGAAGGTGTGCTCTGAGACAAAGAAGCAAATTGTTCACTTGTTTTATAAATAATGACAACGGTTGCATACAAGTATTTTAGCTTCGCTTGGGCAAAAATATCCATTCCTCTTATTCACAACTGACCCAGGGAAATCTTGCTTTGGTGCCAAGATGTTAAGATAATATGCAAAGCCGAGAAGTCATGTGCAAGATCAGAAGGCATTTTTCTGAACACTTAACACCATGGAGAATATGTCTGTTTTCTCACCCTGTTAATGTCTAAAGGGCTATACTTTTTCCCACTCATCAGTTTTGAATACTTTCATACATAAACTTCATGTACCTAGATCCATTAATATTTTATTACTTTCTCTTAATCATTGAAGCTTCTCCCAACATGGAGCATAAGGAAATGTTTTCTAACAATAGAAATAGATAAAATATGTAAATACACATTATTTAATTCTTTTAATTATCGTTTTGGTGGTCTTTATTAAGATGTAGCAAGAATACAAATATGTTGTTTCATCTAAGAATATTTTTTCTCTTTACAGACTAAGTATAAATGGTCTTATTTCTGCTTAGGATGGATTTTTGTGGCGTTTTTTGTTGCAATTAATTTCTAAAACGATATCAATGTCCATAAAAGAATGAACAGACAATGCTTCCATAACAATCTGTTAATCGTGTTACTTTAATCAAGTGATAAAAACTTCAAAGCATATGGTGTAGCATACGAAATACCTACTTGAGGTATTTTTATCCATTTTGTACCACAAGTTTAGAAACATATTCCAAAACACAACAATTATGTGAACCTCCTCTTCTTGATTCTCTCTCATTAATCTATCACAAATTATTCATCGTGATATTTTTTAAGGGATGAATAAGCCATTACATCATAACTTGAGGGTACCTTTCATACAAATGGATTAGGGAATACATATATTGGATTCCTTCTTTTCCAACATCATCATTTTGTACAGTGTGGAAAATTCATATTTTATTAATCACAAATTGAACACATGAAGAATATGCTAGACTATAAAGTTTCCAAATGTTTCTTAAAAATTCGTACTTTTCACGTACACGTAGAGGTGAATGGGAAAAATCTTATAAATGTTAGAAATGTTCTCGGTAGGAATTCAAATACGTGAATAATATTCAGAAATGTTCAAATTCTACAACATGAACTTCTTTTAGCTCGTGGACTGAATGGTTCACAATATTATTTACTATACATGCAACATGTCCTGAAACCCTCACATTAAATGGAGACATATGTTAATTTTAGCTCTTTGTTTCAGGAAGTTAGCAATGATTTTCTTGAGTTTCTAATGAAGGTGGAATTGAATAGCTCATAGTTTATTTGTAATCATGTTACGTACACCGAGGACTAACCAAACATAGACTCAAATAATGGAAGTCTGTCTCTCTTTTCCTTCCATGGAACAGATTAAGGGCCTCTACGTTTTTGTTGCCAAATGATGGTTGAGGGGAGAGATACAAGAGCTATTTCCGTGTAAAGAACGATATTGATAACGAATTTATAATTCATTGGAAGTCGCATTCTCATCGAAAAATGTATGAGTTGTTTTTCTATTAGGGGGTTGTCATGAAGTTGGAGGTAATTTTACAGAATGTCTGATTTTCAACAACTATCAACTCGATGTTTTACCATGCAAATAATTGCATGAATGAAATATTTAAAAATAATCTGGGATGATATTTGTGACATTTTTTAAATTCATCATAACTTAGCAAATCACATGCAAAGGCTTCCAAGGATGTGGTCGACATCCTTAAAAACATTTTGAAGATGATATACCCTGTTTTAGATGTATTATCTGTGGGATTTTTCTTCATCAATGCATGCCTTAAGTTTCACAAAATTTACCATTTTTTCCACCTAGGAGTTTTTACTCAACCTTGTTCATGGGTGTTTACTAGGTTAATTACAAAGAGGTACTTGGATTTGGTACAGTGTTGAGCACATTGTGTTGTTAATGGACAGTGCTTGTAGCACACAATGGTAACTCTTGGCCTATGAGGGCTCAAAATTGTTGCTCATTTTCTTATGTGCACTCTAGGGGTTGAGTGAAAGTTTTGTTTGTTAATAAAAGGAATGAATAACTCGGCCCTTAATCTTTGTAGCACCTCAAAAAAGGTGCAATATGGGGGTTTCACCTGGCAAAGCTTATTTGATGGCCTTATCCGTAAGCTTCTTGTCGTTCCTTGAGTTTGGGGAAATCATCCCCTTTTGATACACTATGATACCTGTGTATAAAAAATCTTGTATAAGTATACATCTTAGAAGCTTACATACACATGGTCACCTTTTTTGCATACTAAGTCTTTTTTGGAAGTCACTTCAAAATTTCTACATAAAAATGTTCCATCCATGTTTATGAATTGGATTCTTGTGGTTTAAATGGAATTTTCATACATTGTTATTTTTCATAACATGCTTGCATATGTCCTATATGTAATTCATCCGTTGTTTTGTTTATCGTATTCTTGTTACATAAAGCTTGCATTCATGAACACCTTGTTTCCTTCAATAAAGTTCCATACAATGACTTTTGGTGAATCTTGATGGGGTTATGGTCGCAATATGTTCTAAGATGCCCTCCCCTCCTCGCACCTTGCAAAACCAAAGATCGTATTATGGAACTCCATTGGGGAGTGTATTGGGGGAACGATGTTGTTTTGGACTCGTGCAATGACAGGTCTGCACCTCTATACAAATACACTAGTTTAAAAAAGAAGGCCCTCCAAGATATACTCTCCAATACACCATCCTAATACATTTTTAACTATTGGGGGGAGGTCAGGTTATAATGACCCCCCTCTACGGAAGTGGAAAAGTGTATTGGGGGACTGTAGCGGAGAGTGTATTTGGTAGAGAAAAAAATAGACTTGTTTACATCTTCATTATGTACTCTTCAGCTGTTAAATGGAAGCATCTTACGTCTCTCGCTTCATCTATGCAACCATCTATAAGGTCGTACACAAACAATTCCGTCTACTTTGACCTTGCCAGAATGGGACCGGAAGCGGACGTACCTCCTTTCACGCAAAACCCCATAGTGTATTTAGCATCTGGATTGGGAGTGTATCGGTGGAACATATTTTTTTTTATTTGTGTAACGGCAGGTTCGTACCTCCATCTGAATACACTCGTTTAAAAAAATAAGGCTCCTCCAACTACACTATCCAACATACCATCTCCATACTCTTTCAAGTGTTAGGATACATTGGGATCTACATATGAGGACCACCCCTAAGTGGACAATTGTATTTGGGGAGTGCAGCAAGGAGTGTATATAGTTAACAGAAGAAGTTAAACTTGACTACATCTGCATTAAGTACTCCCAAGTCATCAATTTCAAGCATTTGACATCTCTCGCTTTGTCTATGTAACCATCTATAATGTAACGAGGTGCCCTCTTTTTTCTGGCATACTCGGGGCCTCGTCCGAGTATTGGGGGCATCCCGGTCTTTTTCCGTTTTTCGGAAATGCATCGGGAGGTCTGGCTCGACCCCGATGGCGCCGATGCGAGGAGGAGAAGGAGCGAGCGAGCGAGCGCGTGAGCGAGCGTCGGCGTGGAGGTCACGCCGACGCTTGGGGGCTGTTTCGCACGCACCCCCACGCGGCGTTCCGAACACGCCACGCGGGGGTGGCCTCCTCCTCTCGACGGGTAGCGTAACGGCGACGCTACCCGCCGAGGGGATGTTTCGACGGCGGGCTCTCGACAGTGCGCGCGGTCAACGGCGACAGCAGAATGGTGGCTGCGACCGTGCGACGGTCGCAGCATTCCCGGTGGCGTGCACAACACGGTGACCACACCCACCGTCGGGAGGCATACGGGAGCGACGAGGCGGCTCGCCGAGAGACAAGATCGACCGTCGATCTCGACGATCGACGGCCGGGGACTTCTCGCACTAGGCAATTGGTGCAAGTAGAGCACCAGGTTCAGGTGCAAGCAGAGCACCGAGTTTAGGTGCAAGTAGCTTGTCGTAGCAAGCTAGGAAAGCAGTAGGCTGAGGCCTGGGCTAGCCAGCCGGACAGTATATATACCCTATACTCAGTTCAATCTCATTAACCTGTATTTTCCAGCTCTGGTTTCCAGACATCTCCAAGTCTATCTTTCCGCTGCGACTGTGCTCTCCACACACAAAGGCTAAATCTCCAGAGAGCACCCACTCTCACATCTGGTATCAGAGCCAGAGCCACACGTTGGGCGGAAGCGCTGCCGGAGCTCAGCCAACTTCGAGGAGCGAAGGCACGGACTACGCCGGACAACGTCGAGGCTGATCGAGAGAGAGATTTCCGGACCAGACTTCAAAGCCAACGCACGGGCCAACCTCAGGAAATTTTTCTATATTTCCAGAACGTCCACACGGCCTACCGTGCGTGCGCGGGAGACAACGGATGACCTTCACGCACTTCGAAGACGTCACATTTTTGTCCCGGACTGCCGAATTGCTGCCGGAAAATTTTTCGATTGCTGTCGAAACGCTGCCAAATTTTTTCGAAGGATCTCCAACGACTAAAAGTCATCAAGATCCATGGAGCAGGCCCTGCAGCAGATCGTAGAGCAGCTGGAGAATGAGCGGCTCAATCGGCAGATGGCTGACCTTCGGGACGGGACTGATGCTGGACAGGTTCGGGCGGCCCGGTCAAGGAGTCCGCCGGGACCAAAGCCAAAGGCTCCTGAAGCGTTCAATCCCTCTGTCAAGGGAGCGAGCGTTCGGACCTGGTTGTTCACGATGAACAGCTACTTTGGGGCTCTGGGTCACCCTCCGGAGGACGATGCTGTGCGTGTGTCATTCGTGGTGACACTGCTACGAGGAGCAGCATTGGAGTGGTGGAGACAGCTGAATATGCTGGCCACTCGAGGTGGAGGTGGGAACGCAACTGTGCAACATGCCGTGTTGTGGCAGCCAGGCACGGTGCAAGCTGAAGCTCGCGTGCCGACGACATGGGAGCAGTTCGAGCAAGCCATCAGAGATCGGTTCGATCTCGTGAATGCCTCCATGGTCGCACGCAACAAGCTGAAGCAGCTGAAGCAGATCGGCTCGGTGCAGGAGTACACACGCCGTTTCTTGGCGTTGTGCTCGGAGATCGACGACATGAGCGAGCCGGAGATGGCAGGCAAATACCATGATGGCTTGAAGGTAGAAATTCAGCGCACGCTGGCACTCAGTGGAATCACGGAGTTCCAGGCGATGGTGGCCACTACTGAGCGCGTTGAAGCGCTACGCTACCATCGAGGGGGTTTCCGTGAAAGGCAGGAGAATGTTCAGCGTCGAGCACAGCACCAACAAGCCGACCCCATGGAGATCGACGCAGTGCAAGGAGGCCAGCAGCAGAGCAAGCCGCGTGGTGGGAACTGCTGGATCTGTAGGAAGCCTGGGCACTACAAGAAGGACTGTAAGAAGAAGCAGCAGGGAAACGGCAACCAGTAGTGAGTGGCGGATGGCCATCTTCTGGGAAAGCTTCGTCCGCATCAGCAAACACCAACCCTGAAAGTCCTTCGACAACAAGGAAGCTGCCGAGTGTATTGCTACGGAGCGAAGGAAGCGGGAGCGTTCCGGGAATCCTCTTGAAAGCCGAAATCACATCGGCTGGTTGTGCGGACGACGAGGGGCGCCAGACTCGCCGGCAGATTAAAGCGTTACTGTATTGCGGCGCGTCGCACTCATTCTTCAGCGACGAGCTTGCAAAGAGGTTGGGGCTTGCACGGCTACCTGGGAAGCCAACTACGGCCAAGTTGGTGCAAGGGGAGCTGGAGTGCGGATTGCCTCTGAAGCCTCTGAGGATCCGTCTGGGCAAGCTTTTGTGCGATGTGAACTTTCGCACGTGCTCGGTGGACACCTACGACGCCATTCTGGGGCGTGATTGGCTGCACCGGTGGAATGCTGCTGTGGATTGGGTGCGTAGCCAGGTGAAAGTGAAGAAATACGGAGAGCAAATTGTTTTGCCGTTGTGGGCAGAGGAGAAGGACTCCAAGGCAGGCAAGGTGCCGCAGTTGAGTTACGTGCAGCTGAAGCGCTGTCAGCGCAAGGGAGATCAAGTGTACCTTGTGTGGGTGCGACAAAAGACAGCAACTGAAGAGGTGGAAGTGCTGGCAGCGGAGACAAAGCAACAAGAGGGAGAGCAGCAGAAAGCACCCGTTGCAGAGCTGTCGGAAGGCATCAAGGGAGTGTTGGACAGCTACAACGACGTGTTTCCTGCTAAGCTGCCAAAGGGTTTACCACCAAAGTGGGACATCGACCATAAAATCGAGCTTGTTCCTGGAGCAACTCCAACGGTACGGGCTGCTTATCGCATGAGCGATAATGAGCTGGGTGAGCTGAAGAAGCAGTTGGAGGAGCTGTCGGAGCAGGGGTTCATCAGACCGTCAGTGTCACCTTACGCTGCACCGGTCCTCTTTGTGAAGAAAAAGACAGGGGAGCTGCGGATGTGCGTGGACTATCGCGCACTGAACAACGTAACGATCAAGAACCGGTACCCGCTGCCAAGGGTCGAGGAGCTGTTTGACCAACTGAGGGGAGCGCAATTCTTCAGCAAGATTGACTTGCGCTCGGGGTACCATCAGATCCGGATTGCGGAGCAGGATGTGGAGAAGACGGCGTTTCGGACGCGGTACGGCCATTTCGAGTATCTTGTGATGCTGTTTGGATTGACCAACGCTCCTGCAACGTTCATGAGCCTCATGAACAGGATCTTCCACCCTCACTTGGAGCAGTTCGTGGTGGTGTTCTTCGACGACATCCTCATCTACTCCCGAACTCTAGAAGAGCATCAGCAACACCTTTGGCAGGTGCTGGACATTCTTCGGAAAGAGAAGTTGTTTGCGAAGCTCTCCAAGTGCGAGTTCGAGAAAAGGGAGGTGGAGTTCCTTGGGCACATCGTGAGCGGCAAGGGTCTCCGCATGGACCCAAAGAAGGTGGAAGCAGTGAAGCAGTGGCCAACACCAAAGTGCGTGCATGACATCCAGGTCTTCCTGGGGTTTGTCAACTACTACTGGAAATTCATCCGGGGGTACGCAGAAAAGGGTGCGCCGCTGACTCAGCTGCTGAGGAAGGATCACCAGTGGGAATGGGGCGATCATAAGCAGAAGAGCTTCGAGGAGCTCAAGGCTGCAATGTGTGACGCTCCAGTCCTGGTGCATCCGGATTCATCCAAGGAGTACGTCATGGCGACGGACGCAAGCGACTATGCCATTGGGCCGGTGCTGATGCAGGATCACGGAAAGGGGATGCAACCGATTGCGTACGCGTCTCGCAAGTTGCGAGGTGCGGAGCTGAACTACGCAATCCATGAAAAGGAGATGCTGGCGGTGATCCATGCGTTCAAGCACTGGAGGTGCTACCTCGAGTTGCGACGCTGCGTGGTCTTCACGGAGCATTACGCCCTGAAGTAGCTGAAGACGCAGCCGAACCTCAGTCGCCGACAAACTCGCTGGATGGAGTTTCTGGAAGGAAGTTTTGACTACGAGATCCAGTACAAGCCTGGGAAGGTGAACCCGGCAGATCCTCTCTTGCGGAGGCCGGACTTGAGCCTCAATGCAATCTCGGTGCTGATGGGATCTCCAGTCATGCATAGCCTGTTCAAGCACGGCTATGGCGTGGACAGTGAGTTCACGGGTGGTGCGCTGAAAGACGCCATGTGGGATGGAGTTTACTGGCGAAGGGGGCAAGAGCGGAGGATTGTCGTGCCGGACTATGCGCCATTGAAGCAGTTGTTGCTGGAGGAGGCGCATGACACCCACTACTCGGGTCACTTCGGCTTTGACAAGACGCTCAAAGCCTTGGCACGCCAATACTAGTGGTCGTCAATGACGACTGATTGCAAGAGGTTTGTGAGCAGCTGTGATGTGTGCCAACGCATCAAGGCACGGAGGACCAAGCCACCAGGGGAGCTGCAACCATTGCCTGTTCCTGAGAGGCCATGGACAGACATCTCGCTTGACTTCATCGGCGGGTTGCCTGTGACGCAGCAAGGCAACAACACAGTGTTGGTGGTGGTGGACCGGTTCTCCAAGATGGCACACTTCATCGCATGTCCTGAGAGTATCACAGCTGCTGGGACAGCTCAACTCCTCCTCAGTCATGTCATCAAGCTACATGGAGTGCCGCAGTCGGTGGTCTCAGATCGCGATCCACGCTTCACTTCGCGATTCTGGAGAGATCTCATGGAGAAGCTGGGCACGCGAGTGCAGCTGACCACAACATACCACCCACAGAGCGATGGGCAGACAGAGCGCACGAACCAGACATTGGAGCAGCTGCTGCGGAGCATGGTCCCACCGGATGGAGAGGGTTGGGAGGAGAAGCTCGGAGTGGCAGAGTTCGCCTACAACTCAGCGGTGTCAGCATCAACAGGGAAGTCACCGTTTGAGGTGGTCTACGGCCACCAGCCATTGAGCCCAGCCGCCCTTGCTACGGCAATATCTCTTCCAGCTGTGCAGAAGATTGCTGAAGGGTTTGCCACCACTTGGGACGTGGTGCGGCAACGGCTGTTGAAGGCACAAAAGCAGCAGAAGCGGCAGGCTGATAAGCATCGCTCTGCGGAGGAGTTCCAAGTGGGAGATCAGGTGATGCTGAACTCTGCTAACCTGCAGCTGATGG
The DNA here is from genome assembly GCA_023375785.1 of Penium margaritaceum. Lineage (NCBI taxonomy): Eukaryota > Viridiplantae > Streptophyta > Zygnematophyceae > Desmidiales > Peniaceae > Penium > Penium margaritaceum. Next base: position 23,951 of record SZWC01011665.1, on the reverse strand, counting down.
GAGTTGGGAGTCCCAAGCTGAAACCGCGATGGGTGGGTCTGTTCCGCATTCTGGAGAAGCGGTCGGCCGTTTCATACAAGCTGGAACTGCCAGCTCACTACACCATCCATCCGGTGTTCCACATCTCCCTGCTTCGTGCCTATCGCGACCCCAACACCTTCTTCCAGGGTCGCGGGACAGCTCCACCTCCTACTGTCCAGGTGGAAGGAAGTGAGGAGTTTGAGGTGGAGAAGATTCTGGCGGACCGCCAGAGGGGACGACGGCGCGAGTTTCTGGTGCAGTGGAAGGGGTACCCGGCGGAGCACAACTCTTGGGAGCCCGAGGCCAACTTCCACGTCGGGGGTACCAACACTGTTCTCCAGGAGTATCTCAGGCGCGCCGGGACGTCGCGCCTCCGACGGGGGGGGGGGTGAATGTAACGAGGTGCCCTCTTTTTTCTGGCATACTCGGGGCCTTGTCCGAGTATTGGGGGCATCCCGGTCTTTTTCCGTTTTTCAGAAATGCATCGGGAGGTCTGGCTCGACCCCGACGGCGCCGATGCGAGGAGGAGAAGGAGCGAGCGAGCGAGCGCGTGAGCGAGCGTCGGCGTGGAGGTCACACCGACGCTTGGGGGCTGTTTCGCGCGCACCCCCACGCGACGTTCCGAACATGCCACGCGGGGGTGGCTTCCTCCTCTCGACGGGTAGCGTAACGGCGACGCTACCCGCCGAGGGGATGTTTCGACGGCGGGCTCTCGACAGTGCGCGCGGTCAACAGCGACAGCAGAACGATGGCTGTGACCGTGCGACGGTCGCAGCATTCCCGGTGGCGTGCGCAACACGGTGACCACACCCACCGTCGGGAGGCATACGGGAGCGACGAGGCGGCTCGCCGAGAGACAAGATCGACCGTCGATCTCGATGATCGACGGCCGGGGACTTCTCGTACTAGGCATTAGGTGCAAGTAGAGCACCAGGTTCAGGTGCAAGCAGAGCACCGAGTTTAGGTACAAGTAGCTTGTCGTAGCAAGTTAGGAAAGCAGTAGGCTGAGGCCTGGGCTAGCCAGCCGGACAGTATAAATACCCTGTACTCAGTTCAATCTCATTAACCTGTATTTTCCAGCTCTGGTTTCCAGACATCTCCAAGTCTATCTTTCCGCTGCGACTGTGCTCTCCACACACAAAGGCTAAATCTCCAGAGAGCACCCACTCTCACATATAAGGTTGTAGACAATCAATTCAGTGTACTTTGACAACACTGCAAAACCCCCTAGTGGAATGGGGAACTATATTTGGGAGTGTATTAGGGGAACCATGTTTTTTTGGAATTGTGTAATGGTAGGTCTGCATCTCCCTCTAAATACACTCAATTAAAAGAGAACGCTCTCCTCGCTACACTATCTAATACAATACCCTTATACACTTTCAGTTGCTTTGGGAGGGTGATATTGATTCAAGGATCCCTGCTAAATTGGACTAGTGTGTTGCGGTGTTGTCACTGGGTGTGTGTATGGTAGACGAAAAAGAAAAACTGATTTATTTTTCATGCAAGCCGTCACTTTCATGCATCCAAATTTTCTTGTTTTCTCTACGTAACCAGCTAAAATGATGAAAATATAAAGTTGACTGTACTTCAACCCCAAAAAATGGGACTGAAACTGCCCCCCCACCCCCCACATAACCCCCGAGTTTATCGAGGAATGGTATTGAGTAGTGTATTAGGGAAACAAAGTTTTTTGGGACTCGTGTATTAGTACGTCCACACCTCCCTCTAAATACACTATTTAAAAAAAGAAGACTCATCGAGCTACACTCTTCAATACACCACCCTAATAAGCTTTCGAATGAGAGGAGGGGACAGACTCGATTAAAATACGTCATGACAGAATGGATAGTCTATGGGTAGAACATTGAGCTTTGACCAACCCATTGAGTGTCCGACTGTCCCGCACACACGTGTGTGTGCGGGACCTTTCATGTTAGACCTGTGCAGGATTAAGGAAAACGTAGGTACGGTTTCAATACTACACATATAGCACAAAATGTATAACATGCACAATGTATATCTCATTTGATGCAAACATATGATTAAGTAGTTTTCATAAATGATTCATGTTATAGTCAATCTTGTGATGTATTCCGTGAACCCTGTTGTGAAGAAAGATCATGGAAACTTAGGGCATTTTAACATAAAACCGTTGTTGACATACATAATTGTGTACACCTACACCCAAATGTCATTGGGGCTGCTAGTAGGCAAACAATATACGAAGTGTATTTTTGCTTGAACTAATAAAAGATAAAAAACCCATAGCAAATGAGTCCTTGGTTAATCTAGCTTCTCATGATTGAGTGATTTGAGGAGAGTGTTTCATGACCATCGCCAGTAATCTAGATGAGCGACATGCTTCTCCGAACTAGCATGATATTTCTTTGCCTTTTCAATGTTCCAAATACAGTTATTTTCCAACTCGCAGATATGGCAGCTACAAATGTTAGGGGTCGTTTGGATTTCACCACGGGCCTCTTACCACACAAAAGTGTATGGTCAACGGAGAGATCGACGGGAGGGCTGGGCAAGTCGAACCGCGTTTCTCGCCACCAAGTGTCACAAGCCGTCGATTCCAGCTGTGTGGACCACACAGCCGGCTGTGAGGTGAAATCCAAACCACCCCTTAGCTTGTGCGGATACCTCAACCAACTTGCCGAATCTAGAATGTCTCCGTGTACGTTACCGGCCTCACCGAAAGGCGTCCTCAGCTTCGACTCTGTCTTGTAGCTGAAAGCGATACGACCCTCTTTAGGGGTGCTTTTAGCTCGGTGCGACTCGCACATGACCCTCCATAACCCTTTCTCATTGTACCTTCCCCGGTGTGGGATACCTAACGTGTGAAGGTCTCACAGAGAGAGTAGTATGTTTATTGTCGCTACAACTTCACGAGGAATAGACGGCGGCACAGAGCCGCATATGACAGTGTGAGTCAGGAGGGACGAACACGCTCGACAACTATGACGAAGGGCATGCATGTGCCCACGGTCAAGTGTAAAGAAGCACGCAAAGGTCAAAGTAAACGATGTCCTAGCGAGATTCTGACGAGGGGGTAGGGACAATGCACACGAGGTCAATAAGGGCGACATGCCAAGATCTCACAGCAAGGTGCAGGCGTTTCCAGCAAGGCGCAACCCCAAAAGGAGGAGAGAACAAGATCCTGAAGTGCTCAGATGGCATCACATCAGCTGCGACGTTGCGAAGCCGTGCGCAAGTGGACATCATTGTCCGGTTCCCATTAGTCTTTCTGGACAGCAGTGCTGGCGGGGGCCCAAAATGAGAAGTCCGGGAACATTGATTCTCTGAAGCTCAAGGCCGTGTTCTCCTTCACTTTTTTTTGTTGTTGTCGTGGCTCCGAGCCAGTTTCCCGCTGTTGTGGTTTTTGTTGTTGTTGTTGGCCGTGTTCTCCTTCACTTTTTTTTTTGTTGTCGTGGCTCCGAGCCAGTTTCCCGCTGTTGTGGTTTTTGTTGTTGTTGTGTGTATATTTTTTCCCCCGCTTTTGGGCGAGTGCCAGGCTCGTTCACTGGACACGTCACAATTTCATCCCTGACGTCATGGGTTGAACTGTGGACCCCGTGGTCCACGGCGAGCAGAGCATGCGTGTCGTGCTGCCACAGGTCAATGAAAGCCTGCTGGAGCGCGAACAATTTGGACAGTTGACCTGCAAGCGGGTCCAGCGATCGTAGCGGCTGAGAGCTAAATCTGCACTCGGCGAATCGTACCAAATGTGTACAAAAAAGTGTACTACAATCTACACAAAAAGGCAATCTTGTCGTGAGTTTCGTGGCAACATTTTGTGCGAGCCTGTGCCGAGGCTAGTCCCACAACAAGAAAAAATGCGCTAAAACATTTCGTCCGACCGAACCAATTTCGGTCCGGCCAGGCCTCCAAAAACAGGTTCGGAGCTACGACAACAACAAAAAAAGGGCTCCCGAATGCGGCACAACTCGCGACGAGTCAGCAAGTTCACGCGGTAGTTCAAGCAGCTGTCCACAGAAAGCGTGTGCTGGACAAACGAATCCCCCCCATGCGCCGTCACAGTCCTATTCGACGCCATCCGAAGATACCTCGATAATGTCGTGCAACAATTCTCGTTCAGTCACGCCACATTCCAGCCACGAGCCCGACAAGTCTGGCGAGACGAGACAAAGCCCATCCAGTTATTTGTCAACGCAGGGCAAGAAAGCAGGGTGAGAGCCGCTGCCACTGTTGGCCTGAGCCAACCTCCTCAAGAACCGATCTGATTTTCGACGTATGCCCTGTGACGTCTCCGATCTGCAGCCGAAAGCCCACTGGCGGTGTCATTTGAGGAGACAAATGCAAAACTAGCGCCTCTTTGACAGTAGGACGCTAAATTACCCCCCAACGCGAGCACACAAAAATGAAGCTCCCCCAAAGCAAGCATGCAAAAATGGCGTCCCCAAAGCAAGAATGCAAAAATTGACACCACCTACAATAGCACGCAAAAATGGCGCCCTACAAAAATGGCACCCCGCTAACTAGTACGTAAAAATAGCATCCCCCGTCCGACAACGCCACGTCAGCCACCCAATTTTGTGATTGATATTTGGCTTGCCCATTTTTCCGTCAGAGTTCTCTCGTGGTAAAACATTACAATATTTTGCACAAAATGGAATTGACGCGAGAAAGACAGTGATCAGGAATATCGTTGAAACATGACCCTATAAAGTCTATTCGTGCATTTTTTTCTTCATCGCGTCCATGCTAGTTGGCTCCACCTCTTTTTTTTTCTTTCTCAATTTTTCGTTGCTTCGATCCCAATCGGGGGTATTTTTTTGTGCGTCAAAGCAATCGTCCCTGTTTACTACACATCACTAAAGACCAAGACTTTGAACCCGCCTGACAGAGCAACGTTGTGCACGTATATTCTTGGGTGATTCCTGGCATCCAACTAGGATTTTCTTCAAGAAGAAAAATGGGTCGGGAGTAAACGTTTCCCCTTTTCCAGGTTTTTCCATCACTTAAAATGGTCACCATGGAAACCCACGATGGCAACGGTGTTTTCTGAGGGTGTTAACTACGAAGAAGAAATCCCATAACGAGAGAAGGTCTCATTCACCTGGAATATTTAAGGTACATTAAGAAAATCATGCCCCTCATCCATGAACCACAAGTTTACTTTCGATTGGGCTGTGCTTGAATGACTTGGAGTTGCAATGGAGCACAAAATTTGGAACAAGTCTTCTGAACCCTATGCATATACATCGCTTTTTACCACATTACCACACATTATGAACTACTTTACTAATGTCATGCATTTTTCCCCATGTACATGCGTACACATCAATCAATGATTTTTGCTATCCATAAGCCAGATGACTAAGATTTCTTAGACTACCCGGCATATCAAACTGTTCTAGCCTAAAAAAAAGCATGTGAATGAAGCAAATGATTTCCAACAAAAGAGTCATAAGTTGCAAATTTTAACGTTATAAGCATGTGGTTTGCAAGAAGACATCATCATCCATCTATTGCTTTTATTCAAGGGCGTGACATACGTCGCAGCCTTATGATAGCTATGCGACACGAGGGTGCTACAAACTACTCTTACCTTCGCTCTGGGCTGTCCACTTGGACACTTTCTGTATGTGGTGTGACTTGTTCACGATCCCTCCCCCCATTCATTGAGCTCGACCTTCGTCCACGGCGTCGTTGTTGTTCATACACTCTCGCAAATATGCAAAAGTGCTTCGTTGCGTGAAGCAGTTGCAATGCTTCTCGCAAGCTTTATTGTTCGTGTTGTGCCTCCATCCGTTGTCGCAGCTCTATTTATGATTGTTCTTGTGTCTACTACTCTTGCTGCTTGCCAGTTGCCTCTATGTGCTACTCGTCATGGTGCGACTAATGGTGCCATGCATGTTCATGCTCTTGTTGCTGATCCTGATGATGCTCTTATTGTTGCTCCTGCTCTTGCTCCTGCTGTTGCTCCAGCCGCACCTCCACACCTCCAACGACGTGGTCTCCACTCGAGTTTTGAAGGTTTTTCGTTCGTAGGAGCCAATCACCCTCCCCCTCTCCCTGCCCCTATCCTACCCCTCCCCCTTCTTCTCCCCCTCCCCTCCCCTCCCCCTCCCTCTCGCCCTCCCCCCCTCCCCCTCCCCCTCCCCCTCTCCCTACCCCTGCCCTGCCCCTCCCTCTCCTTCTCCCCCTCCCCCTCACCCTCACCCCCCTCCCCCTCTGTCTCCCCCTCTCTCTCACCCTTCCCCTCTCCCTGCCCCTATCCTACCCCTCCCCCTTCTTCTCCCCCTCCCCCTCACCCTCACCCCCCTCCCCCTCTGTCTCCCCCTCTCTCTCACCCTTCCCCTCTCCCTGCCCCTATCCTACCCCTCCCCCTTCTTCTCCCCCTCCCCCTCACCCTCACCCCCCTCCCCCTCTGTCTCCCCCTCTCTCTCACCCTTCCCCTCTCCCTGCCCCTATCCTACCCCTCCCCCTTCTTCTCCCCCTCCCCCTCACCCTCACCCCCCTCCCCCTCTGTCTCCCCCTCTCTCTCACCCTTCCCCTCTCCCTGCCCCTATCCTACCCCTCCCCCTTCTTCTCCCCCTCCCCCTCACCCTCACCCCCCTCCCCCTCTGTCTCCCCCTCTCTCTCACCCTTCCCCTCTCCCTGCCCCTATCCTACCCCTCCCCCTTCTTCTCCCCCTCCCCCTCACCCTCACCCCCCTCCCCCTCTGTCTCCCCCTCTCTCTCACCCTTCCCCTCTCCCTGCCCCTATCCTACCCCTCCCCCTTCTTCTCCCCCTCCCCCTCACCCTCACCCCCCTCCCCCTCTGTCTCCCCCTCTCTCTCACCCTTCCCCTCTCCCTGCCCCTATCCTACCCCTCCCCCTTCTTCTCCCCCTCCCCCTCACCCTCACCCCCCTCCCCCTCTGTCTCCCCCTCTCTCTCACCCTTCCCCTCTCCCTGCCCCTATCCTACCCCTCCCCCTTCTTCTCCCCCTCCCCCTCACCCTCACCCCCCTCCCCCTCTGTCTCCCCCTCTCTCTCACCCTTCCCCTCTCCCTGCCCCTATCCTACCCCTCCCCCTTCTTCTCCCCCTCCCCCTCACCCTCACCCCCCTCCCCCTCTGTCTCCCCCTCTCTCTCACCCTTCCCCTCTCCCTGCCCCTATCCTACCCCTCCCCCTTCTTCTCCCCCTCCCCCTCACCCTCACCCCCCTCCCCCTCTGTCTCCCCCTCTCTCTCACCCTTCCCCTCTCCCTGCCCCTATCCTACCCCTCCCCCTTCTTCTCCCCCTCCCCCTCACCCTCACCCCCCTCCCCCTCTGTCTCCCCCTCTCTCTCACCCTTCCCCTCTCCCTGCCCCTATCCTACCCCTCCCCCTTCTTCTCCCCCTCCCCCTCACCCTCACCCCCCTCCCCCTCTGTCTCCCCCTCTCTCTCACCCTTCCCCTCTCCCTGCCCCTATCCTACCCCTCCCCCTTCTTCTCCCCCTCCCCCTCACCCTCACCCCCCTCCCCCTCTGTCTCCCCCTCTCTCTCACCCTTCCCCTCTCCCTGCCCCTATCCTACCCCTCCCCCTTCTTCTCCCCCTCCCCCTCACCCTCACCCCCCTCCCCCTCTGTCTCCCCCTCTCTCTCACCCTTCCCCTCTCCCTGCCCCTATCCTACCCCTCCCCCTTCTTCTCCCCCTCCCCCTCACCCTCACCCCCCTCCCCCTCTGTCTCCCCCTCTCTCTCACCCTTCCCCTCTCCCTGCCCCTATCCTACCCCTCCCCCTTCTTCTCCCCCTCCCCCTCACCCTCACCCCCCTCCCCCTCTGTCTCCCCCTCTCTCTCACCCTTCCCCTCTCCCTGCCCCTATCCTACCCCTCCCCCTTCTTCTCCCCCTCCCCCTCACCCTCACCCCCCTCCCCCTCTGTCTCCCCCTCTCTCTCACCCTTCCCCTCTCCCTGCCCCTATCCTACCCCTCCCCCTTCTTCTCCCCCTCCCCTTCCACCAGATCCTCGCCCTTCCCTCCCCCTCCCCCTCCCACACGCGTACCCTCGTGGCGTTCAATCCTCGCGCAATGTCGCCGTTGTCGACGTTGGCGTCGCCCGGTCGCCCGGCTGCGGCGTGGCCCAGTCGCCTGCTCGCCTCGTGGCCCCGTTGCCCCGTAGCGCGCGTGATCTACCCGTCCACGTTGACGTCCAAGGCGCCCACACGGTCTTGCATAAGTGGCTTGAAGTTCGCCTTAGTGGTTTTCTTTGTATTTTCCTTGCCTCCTCCCTGTGTTACCGTCGTGCGCTACACGTTATGCCGTGAAGCACGTCGTATTGTGCATCGTTGGGTTCTATTCCTCTGCTGAAATGCTTTAAAGGATAAGAAAATTGTTCAACGCAAACAACAATTTTTACCATGAGAGAACTCGGACGGAAAAATGGACAGGCCAAATATCAATCGCAAAATTGGATTGCTGACATGGCGTCGCCGGAGCGGGGGATGCTATTTTTGCGTGCTAGTTGGCGGGGTGCAATTTTTGCAGGGCGTCATTTTTGCGTGCTATCGTAGGAGGGGTCCATTTTTGCGTGCTCGCTTTGGGGGGGCGCCATTTTTGCGTACTTGCTTTTAGGGGGGCGCCAGTTTTGAGTGCTCGCGTTGGGGGGGCGCCAATTTTGCGTGCTACGTTCAAAGGGGCACTATGTTTGCATTTTTCTCGTCATTTCAACCATGGACTAGACATGAGGGGCATTCCTCTTGACGGCTCGGGAACTCTCGTTTTGAAGGGGAGAGCATGCGCCGCACCGCTGCATTGCTCGGACTCCAGCGGTATCAGCATAGCAGCATGCAACGCTTTCTCAACGTCGGCATGAGCCATGCGGAGTTCGCCGGTTCCAAGGCAACCTCCATGGACCTGTACCAGTACCACGGGCAGCGGACGCACGGACGGCAGCAGCTGGAGCACCCGCTCCCGTCTCCGCAGGATCAGCTGCAGCATCCGAAGCTGTTGAAGCAGCTGGTTGAACAGTTGGAGCACCAGGAACGGAAGCAAAAGTCGCAGCAGCTCCTGCAGGAGCTGTACCTCTTGTACGCGCAACAGCAGCGGCACGAAGGACAGGACAAGCACCTGCCGCTGCAGCCGCAGCAGCAACAGCAGCAGCAGCAGCAGCAGCAGGAGCAGCAGCAGCAGAAACAGCAGGAGCAGCATCATCATTATCATCATCAGCAGCAGCAGCGGCAACAGCAGCAGCAGCAGCAGCAGCAGCAGCAGCATCGCCATCATCATCGTTATCATCAGCAGGAGCAGCAGCAGCAGCAGCAGGAGCAGCAGCAGCAGCAGCAGCAGCAGCAGCGGCAGCAGCAGGAGCAGCAGCAGCAGCAGCAGCAAAAGCAGCAGCAGCAGCAGCAGCAACAGAATGAGCAGCAGCAGGAGCAGCCTCTGCTGCTGCTGCAGCAGCAGCAGCAGCAGCAGCAGCAGCAGCAGAAGCAAGAGCAGCGTCAGCATCAGCACGAGACGCGCCAGCAGGAGCAGCATCAGCAGCAGTGGCTGCAGCGGCAGCAGCAGGGGCAGCGGCAGCAGCATCAGCATCAGCAAGAGCAGCACCATCAGCACCAGCAGCACCAGCAGCTCCAGCCACCAGCAGCAGTATCACAGCTGCTGCCTTTTGGTACCAGACTTAACTTTATATATGAACCTGGGGAAGCTCCGCCCTGCCATCCTCATTCACGACACACAGAGATCATCGGTGGCAGCATGTTGCGGGGAGATGAGGAGCAGCAAGCGGTAGCACATGCCGTNCTCCGGGATGGATGGGCTTGGATTGTTTGAAGGGCTGTCCGGGTTGGAGGGGCTGTCTGGGGCAGCACTGCTGCCGCAGACAGAGATTTCGACGCACCTGGCGCAGGAGGACGTGGACGGCCCCACCTTCCCACTCGGACCCGTTGTCCGATCAGGTCACAAGGGCCACGACGCGGAAGGGAGGGATGGTGCTCTTGGTGCGGCAGATGGTTTGGTGGACTGCCACACATTGCACGGGCCGCTCGGTTGGGCTGACACGCTGTCGAAGCTGAGGGAGGGGCAGAGCCAGGATGTGCTGCTTCAGGACGCCAGCTGCCGTTTCGATGGCAGCCCAGTGCTCATGTCAGTCCCTGCCGCGGTGAATTCAGCCAGTACGAGCGGGGGAGATGCAAGAAAGTGGCAGCAAGGGAGTGAGATGGTGTTCTGCGGCGGAGGGGGTGACGTGAGCGTGGGGCCGTTGCAGTCCAGCTGGCAGCTCGAACCTTCGGTTGCGATGGGATGTGAGAGCCATCGCCCATGCGTAAGCCGTGGTGATAATCGACGTGGTGTCGGTGCTGATGCTGAAGCTGATTCGGTATGTGGAGGTTGTAAGAGCATTTCAGGAAATGGCCATTTAGCTGCATCCAGAGACGTGGCAGCAGCAGCAGCAGCAGCAGCAGCAGCAGCAACAGCAGCAGCAAAAGTAGCAGCAGCAGCAGAAGCAGGAGCACCAGTAGCAGGAGAAGCAGCAGTGGCAGCGGCAGCAACGCATGGCCTGGCAGAGACTTGCTTGTCCCCAACTGCCAGCAAATGGGGCAGGTCAGGCACTTCTGCTCTAGCCTTCCCACCCTCAGACCCGGAGTTGGGGACAGACTCCAACTCCCTTAGCCATTTGCCCAACTTCTTTCGGTTCCAGGTTGGCACATTGAAGACCCCTGCTATCCTTCAGGGTCCACAGGCGGACTCTGCAGTGCATCCCAAGGCGACGGCAGCAGGCGAGCAACTGACAAGAAGAGAGCCGATGGGCTCTGTGACCTCGGGGAGAGAGCGGAGTGGCAGCGTTCATCTGGAGAAGGCGCTACACTCTGCTGTGCTGAGCCATGTTGGCCGAAGCCACAACCGCCGACGCCTGCTGGAAGCATCCGTGCATCAGCATGCACACAGTCAGCAGCAGTACACCAGCAGTAGCAGCAGCAGCAGCAGCAGCAGAAATACACATGGCCGCAGCTGCGCTTTGCTCGGGGGTCCGAGCCAACCCGTAGGAAAGTGCACATCAGCAGGCACCCACAGGAGAGGCTGCTGGAATGCGTCTGCTGCAGCAGCAGAGCCTTCTGCTGATGACGCGGCAGGCGGTGCATCAGCTGTGGTGTCGGGTACCTCGGCCTCTATGAGCAGTGTCGGCCACCTCCACCACTCCTCCACTCCTCTGCGCAGTGGTGTGGGCCACAACCACCCCTCTGAGGATGGGTGTTCGATTCCCACAAGCTCCCCCTGCCACCGGGACATGCTGAAGAGTCTGCTCAAGGAATGTGCCTCCTCTGAAGGCGACGTCCACTCCCTTTTCGAGAGCCGTCTTTCCACCCAAAGCACGCGTCTCGCTTCGTACTCTTCGTGCCCCCCTGCTTCCCTTTCGGAGGGTTTCCCAGCAGGTGGCGGCAGCAGCGGCAGCAGTGGCAGCGGCAGGGGCAGGGGCAGGGGCAGCGGCAGCAACAGCAGTAGACGTACCTGGTGTGAGCTGTCAGGGTTGCTTGATTACCTTGCGGGTGGTCAAGGGGGAGTGGGCACTGTGAATGTGTTTCAAGTGCGAGGGAAGAAGGGGCAGCAACATGGGATAATGAGTTTTGCAGCCACAGAGAGGTAGAGTTAATCGAAGGACTTTCATACACTCAATAAAGTGTGTATGAAGGGAAATGGTCTATTAGGAAGGTTCTAGGAAGTTGAACACCAGTTAATAATGTTCCGGCGCATGGGCTAGAGGTGGCTGGGTGGACTACGTGTTGAGTAGGGGTGGGGGGCTTAGGGACAAAGTGTATGTGGGGAGTGCATAAGGAAGTGTAGGAATTTGTGAGTGTAGTGCGGGTGGAATGGTGCACATGTGTACGACATACTTTGGGTTTGGTTAGTATTATGTGGGGGTGGGGGGGAGGGTAGGGACTAAGTGTATGTGGAGAGTGCATGGAGAAGTGAAAGAATTTGTGCGTATAATGCGGGTGGAATGGTGCACATGTGTACGACATACTTTGGGTTTGGTTAGTATTATGTGGGGGTGGGGGGGAGGGTAGGGACTAAGTGTATGTGGAGAGTGCATGGAGAAGTGAAAGAATTTGTGCGTATAATGCGGGTGGAATGGTGCACATGTGTACGACATACTTTGGGTTTGGTTAGTATTATGTGGGGGTGGGGGGGAGGGTAGGGACTAAGTGTATGTGGAGAGTGCATGGAGAAGTGAAAGAATTTGTGCGTATAATGCGGGTGGAATGGTGCACATGTGTACGACATACTTTGGGTTTGGTTAGTATTATGTGGGGGTGGGGGGGAGGGTAGGGACTAAGTGTATGTGGAGAGTGCATGGAGAAGTGAAAGAATTTGTGCGTATAATGCGGGTGGAATGGTGCACATGTGTACGACATACTTTGGGTTTGGTTAGTATTATGTGGGGGTGGGGGGGAGGGTAGGGACTAAGTGTATGTGGAGAGTGCATGGAGAAGTGAAAGAATTTGTGCGTATAATGCGGGTGGAATGGTGCACATGTGTACGACATACTTTGGGTTTGGTTAGTATTATGTGGGGGTGGGGGGGAGGGTAGGGACTAAGTGTATGTGGAGAGTGCATGGAGAAGTGAAAGAATTTGTGCGTATAATGCGGGTGGAATGGTGCACATGTGTACGACATACTTTGGGTTTGGTTAGTATTATGTGGGGGTGGGGGGGAGGGTAGGGACTAAGTGTATGTGGAGAGTGCATGGAGAAGTGAAAGAATTTGTGCGTATAATGCGGGTGGAATGGTGCACATGTGTACGACATACTTTGGGTTTGGTTAGTATTATGTGGGGGTGGGGGGGAGGGTAGGGACTAAGTGTATGTGGAGAGTGCATGGAGAAGTGAAAGAATTTGTGCGTATAATGCGGGTGGAATGGTGCACATGTGTACGACATACTTTGGGTTTGGTTAGTATTATGTGGGGGTGGGGGGGAGGGTAGGGACTAAGTGTATGTGGAGAGTGCATGGAGAAGTGAAAGAATTTGTGCGTATAATGCGGGTGGAATGGTGCACATGTGTACGACATACTTTGGGTTTGGTTAGTATTATGTGGGGGTGGGGGGGAGGGTAGGGACTAAGTGTATGTGGAGAGTGCATGGAGAAGTGAAAGAATTTGTGCGTATAATGCGGGTGGAATGGTGCACATGTGTACGACATACTTTGGGTTTGGTTAGTATTATGTGGGGGTGGGGGGGAGGGTAGGGACTAAGTGTATGTGGAGAGTGCATGGAGAAGTGAAAGAATTTGTGCGTATAATGCGGGTGGAATGGTGCACATGTGTACGACATACTTTGGGTTTGGTTAGTATTATGTGGGGGTGGGGGGGAGGGTAGGGACTAAGTGTATGTGGAGAGTGCATGGAGAAGTGAAAGAATTTGTGCGTATAATGCGGGTGGAATGGTGCACATGTGTACGACATACTTTGGGTTTGGTTAGTATTATGTGGGGGTGGGGGGGAGGGTAGGGACTAAGTGTATGTGGAGAGTGCATGGAGAAGTGAAAGAATTTGTGCGTATAATGCGGGTGGAATGGTGCACATGTGTACGACATACTTTGGGTTTGGTTAGTATTATGTGGGGGTGGGGGGGAGGGGGGCCCAGGGACAAAGTGTATGTGGGGAGTGCATGGGGAAGTGTAGGAATTTGTGAGTGTAGTACGGATGGAATGATGCACTAGTGTACGACAACTAGAGCCATGGATATTGTTGATGCACTCCTCTCATACACTCTTCACCAACCCTCCCTCCTCTCCCCCTCCCCCCCTCCCGGGGGGGTGAAGAGGTGGGAAGTGTATGTGGGGATTGCATGTGGAGGTGCGTGGGTGGATAAGTGGGGTGTAGTCAATATTGTGCACTAGTGTACACGATGTTCAGTGATGTAACTGGTGGTAGGCTCATTCACCATCCATACACTAGTGTACGTTTTTACTCCCATTCCATACATAGTTTTGTACACTCTCACATGCACTCCCCTCATGCACTTTTCACTCAACCCCCCCTCCCTCGGGGGAAAGGGGGAGGGGGGATGGAAATTGTATGTGGGGAGTGCATGTGGAGGTGCGTGGCTAGATGAGTGGGATGTAGTCAATACCGTGCACTAGTGTACATGATGTTCAGTGATATAGATGGTGGTGGGCTCATTCACCATCCATACACTAGTGTACATTTTTATTCCCATACCATACATAGTTTTGTACACTCTCACATGCACTCCCCTCAT